>JAQJVL010002635.1:0-88567 GCA_035578905.1 Stictocephala bisonia | reverse complement strand
AGCCGATCTAGTTTTTAACAAAATTATTGTTGTTAAGGACATTTACAGCAAGGTGTCCTCAAGTCCAAAGTAGTATAGTGATCTAGTCTGTACCCATAATTACTGTTGCTGTGGACATTTACAGCAAGGTGTGCTCAAGTCCAAAGTACTAAAGTATGTAGTGTGTACACATAACTACTGTTGTTAAAGACATTCACAGCAAAATGTGCTTAAGTCATCTTGCTGACAAAAAAGTCACATTGAGAAAGATATGTATATACACTAAGTTATTAACAGTCTCAAGTACAATACCTACAAAATAACGAATCAGTTTTGTCGTTAATAGAGCGTTAACAATGTGGTTATCCGTATAATATTGATACTATGGAAGACAGATCCAAGACGACTGATTACGCCAGCCATAGAGAATTAATGGCGGTGCTCCAGCCCTTCCCAGCACCACTTCTTACCAAACCGCCTCATTTGGTGCGTCGTACTTTCCCCCAAGGCCAAAAACTCCTCTTGAAAGTCGCCCTGATTAAATCTTAAGTATTAGGAATACAACAAGTCCTAACATTGTGTTACGAAACACTGAGGCCAGGGAATCAACGTGGTAGTTGAAATCTCTCTGCGATAAATCCCAACATTGAAAATTACGAAACATTGAGGCTGGGGACTCGACGTGATAGTTGAAATCTCTACGACTAGTCCCAACAAAATCTCTCGAAACACAGAGGCTAGGTACTCGACGTGATAGATAAAATATCTCAACGATAAGTCCCAACATTGTGTTACAAAACACTGAGGCTGTGGACTCTACATGATAGATTAAATACCTCTGCGATAAATCCCAACATTGTGTAACAAAAAACGGGGCTGGGGGCTAAACGTGATAATTGAAATCTCTCTGCGATAAGTCCCAACAGTGTTACGAAACACTGAGGCTGGGTACTCGACGTGATAGTTGAAATCTCTCTGCGATAAGCCCCAACATTGTGTTATGAAAAAAGGAGGTTGGGCATTGTATTACGAAAATAGGAGGTTGGGGACTCGACGTGATAGTTGAAATCTCTCTGCGATAAGCCCCAACATTGTGTTATGAAAAAAGGAGGTTGGGCATTGTATTACGAAACACGGAGGTTGGACATTGTATTACGAAAATCGGAGGTTGGGGACTCGATGTGATAGTTGAAATCTCTCTGCGATAAGCCCCAACATTGGTTATGAAAAAAGGAGGTTGGGCATTGTATTACGAAACACGAATTAGGACATTGTATTACGAAACACGGAGGTTGGGGACTCGACGTGATAGTTGAAATCTCTCTGCGATGAGCCCCAACATTGTCTTATGAAACACAGGATTTTGTGTACAAGGATTTTTGTAATCATTTTATATAACTATCAAATTATTCGCCGGGAAGCCAATCGGACAAAACTGCTAAATTTTTGTCAAATATCCAAATTGTTTTATGACCTTTAATGATATGACCCTATCTAATATAAGAAAACATCAATGACTTGTGCAAATATTACAATCGAATGCTTAATGTATAAGCACTGTTGAAATATTTAAAATGTGTATTAGTTTTGAGAAGCTTCAAACTATGTAGATACCAATGGTTTGGCAATGTTTGACAAGTGTAAGGCGTTCAGTCCGAAATTGGGTTGTTAATAACATTTTTATTAGTGTTAATCAGGATTGGTTTGTTACTTTTTCTAATAAAACTGGGATGTAAATTAGAACTAGGAATTGAAAATCATAACTATTGCGAAATTCCAAACAAACATTGGTTTAGGTAATTTGAGTAATCTGACAAGGGGTTATTTCATTTAGTCCAATGTCAAGTTATATAACATTTAAAGGACATCTGAAAAAATCGTCTTTTTCAGGAGCGAAGTTATGACTGTAAAGTCCTCTCTTCCACTTAATCCGAAACGAACTCCGAGATATCTGAGCAGCAAACTGCAGCTCTGTAGACTTATTATTGTCCAAATGGCCCTATTTAAAGTGTCATTTTAATAAAAGATAATAATATGTTATTGCTTACATAATTGTATAAAATTATTGTATGAGATTATTGGGCTTCTTTCTAGCCTAGTGGTTAGCAGGTCTGCTTCACGTGCAGATCTGGTCTGGTCACAGGTCCATCTCGGGAAATCCACTTAGAAATTTGCTTGAGGGGTTTGGACCGTTGTCCCTTTACGGTCGATAAATACAAAGTAAAATGCCACTAGCGTAGATAAAATGAAACCATGTAAAAATATATTTCAATTGCTTAACCATTAGAAAAGTGAATGAAAAAGTAATTTACAGTTATGATATTGGCGGAGTTTTGAGAAATCAACTGAGCTCTCAGAATGAAGATATTTTCAACAACCAGCGAGACAGAAGACACGTACGCCGACCAGAACATTCTCTCGGTGCTCTTTGAAGCAACTGTCACCTAATAATACTTACTCAACAACCAGCGAGACAGAAGACACGTACGCCGTCCTTTGTGAAAGTAGATCGCTCTCGGTGCTCTTTGAAGGAACTGTCACCTAATACTACTTACTCAACAACCAGCGAGACAGAAGACAAGTACGCCGTCCTTTGTGAAAGTAGATCATCCTCTCGGTGCTCTTTGAAGCAACTGTCACCTAATACTACTTACTCAACAACCAGCGAGACAGAAGACATGTACGCCGTCCTTTGTGAAAGTAGATCATCCTCTCGGTGCTCTTTGAAGGAACTGTCACCTAATACTACTTACTCAACAACCAGCGAGACAGAAGACATGTACGCCGTCCTTTGTGAAAGTAGATCATCCTCGCGGTGCTCTTTGAAGCAACTGTCACCTAATACTACTTACTCAACAACCAGCGAGACAGAAGACACGTACGCCGTCCTTTGTGAAAGTAGATCATTCTCTCGGTGCTCTTTGAAGCAACTGTCACCTAATACTACTTACTCAACAACCAGCGAGACAGAAGACAAGTACGCCGTCCTTTGTGAAAGTAGATCATCCTCTCGGTGCTCTTTGAAGGAACTGTCACCTAATACTACTTACTCAACAACCAGCGAGACAGAAGACACGTACGCCGTCCAGAACATTATCTCGGTGCTCTTTGAAGCAACTGTCACCTAATACTACTTACTCAACAACCAGCGAGACAGAAGACAAGTACGCCGTCCTTTGTGAAAGTAGATCATCCTCTCGGTGCTCTTTGAAGGAACTGTCACCTAATACTACTTACTCAACAACCAGCGAGACAGAAGACATGTACGCCGTCCAGAACATTATCTCGGTGCTCTTTGAAGCAACTGTCACCTAATTCTACTTACTCAACAGATAGCGAGACAGAAGACACGTACGCCGTCCTTTGTGAAAGTAGATCATCCTCTCGGTGCTCTTTGAAGCAACTGTCACCTAATACTACTTATTCAACAACCAGCGAGACAGAAGACACGTACGCCGTCCTTTGTGAAAGTAGATCATCCTCTCGGTGCTCTTTGAAGGAACTGTCACCTAGTACTACTTACTCAACAACCAGCGAGACAGAAGACACGTACGCCGTCCAGAACATTCTCTCGGCGCTCTTTGAAGGAACTGTCACCTAATACTACTTACTGAACAACCAGCGAGACAGAAGACACGTACGCCGTCCTTTATGAAAGTAGATCATTCTCTCGGTGCTCTTTGAAGCAACTGTCACCTAATACTACTTACTCAACAACCAGCGAGACAGAAGACACGTACGCCGTTCTTTGTGAAAGTAGATCATCCTCTCGGTGCTCTTTGAAGCAACTGTCACCTAATACTACTTACTCGAGACAGAAGACACGTACGCCGTCCTTTGTGAAAGTAGATCATCCTCTCGGTGCTCTTTGAAGCAACTGTCACCTAATACTACTTACTCAACAACCAGCGAGACAGAAGACACGTACGCCGTCCTTTGTGAAAGTAGATCATCTTCTCGGTGCTCTTTGAAGCAACTGTCACCTAATACTACTTACTCAACAACCAGCGAGACAGAAGACACGTACGCCGTCCTTTATGAAAGTAGATCATCCTCTCGGTGCTCTTTGAAGCAACTGTCACCTAATACTACTTACTCAACAACCAGCGAGACAGAAGACAAGTACGCCGTCCTTTGTGAAAGTAGATCATCCTCTCGGTGCTCTTTGAAGGAACTGTCACCTAATACTACTTACTCAACAACCAGCGAGACAGAAGACACGTACGCCGTCCTTTGTGAAAGTAGATCATCCTCTCGGTGCTCTTTGAAGGAACTGTCACCTAATACTACTTACTCAACAACCAGCGAGACAGAAGACACGTACGCCGTCCTTTATGAAAGTAGATCATCCTCTCGGTGCTCTTTGAAGCAACTGTCACCTAATACTACTTACTCAACAACCAGCGAGACAGAAGACACGTACGCCGTCCTTTGTGAAAGTAGATCATCCTCGCGGTGCTCTTTGAAGCAACTGTCACCTAATACTACTTACTCAACAACCAGCGAGACAGAAGACACGTACGCCGTCCTTTGTGAAAGTAGATCATCCTCGCGGTGCTCTTTGAAGCAACTGTCACCTAATACTACTTACTCAACAACCAGCGAGACAGAAGACACGTACGCCGTCCTTTGTGAAAGTAGATCATCCTCTCGGTGCTCTTTGAAGCAACTGTCACCTAATACTACTTACTCAACAACCAGCGAGACAGAAGACAAGTACGCCGTCCTTTGTGAAAGTAGATCATCCTCTCGGTGCTCTTTGAAGCAACTGTGACCTAATACTACTTATTCAACAACCAGCGAGACAGAAGACACGTACGCCGTCCTTTGTGAAAGTAGATCATCCTCTCGGTGCTCTTTGAAGCAACTGTCACCTAATACTACTTACTCACCAACCAGCGAGACAGAAGACACGTACGCCGTCCTTTGTGAAAGTAGATCATCCTCTCGGTGCTCTTTGAAGCAACTGTCACCTAATACTACTTACTCAACAACCAGCGAGACAGAAGACACGTACGCCGTCCTTTGTGAAAGTAGATCATCCTCGCGGTGCTCTTTGAAGCAACTGTCACCTAATACTACTTACTCAACAACCAGCGAGACAGAAGACACGTACGCCGTCCTTTGTGAAAGTAGATCATCCTCTCGGTGCTCTTTGAAGCAACTGTCACCTAATACTACTTACTCACCAACCAGCGAGACAGAAGACACGTACGCCGTCCTTTGTGAAAGTAGATCATCCTCTCGGTGCTCTTTGAAGCAACTGTCACCTAATACTACTTACTCAACAACCAGCGAGACAGAAGACAAGTACGCCGTCCTTTGTGAAAGTAGATCATCCTCTCGGTGCTCTTTGAAGCAACTGTGACCTAATACTACTTATTCAACAACCAGCGAGACAGAAGACACGTACGCCGTCCTTTGTGAAAGTAGATCATCCTCTCGGTGCTCTTTGAAGCAACTGTCACCTAATACTACTTACTCACCAACCAGCGAGACAGAAGACACGTACGCCGTCCTTTGTGAAAGTAGATCATCCTCTCGGTGCTCTTTGAAGCAACTGTCACCTAATACTACTTACTCACCAACCAGCGAGACAGAAGACACGTACGCCGTCCTTTGTGAAAGTAGATCATCCTCTCGGTGCTCTTTGAAGGAACTGTCACCTAATACTACTTACTCAACAACCAGCGAGACAGAAGACACGTACGCCGTCCTTTGTGAAAGTAGATCATCCTCTCGGTGCTCTTTGAAGCAACTGTCACCTAATACTACTTACTCACCAACCAGCGAGACAGAAGACACGTACGCCGTCCAGATCATTATCTCGGTGCTCTTTGAAGGAACTGTCACCTAATACTACTTACTCAACAACCAGCGAGACAGAAGACACGTACGCCGTCCTTTGTGAAAGTAGATCATCCTCTCGGTGCTCTTTGAAGCAACTGTCACCTAATACTACTTACTCACCAACCAGCGAGACAGAAGACACGTACGCCGTCCTTTGTGAAAGTAGATCATCCTCTCGGTGCTCTTTGAAGGAACTGTCACCTAATACTACTTACTCAACAACAGTACTTCTTGTTGGAGGAGATTTTGTTATATAACCTATACCTTTTGAGATAATTCCTTAGGACAGCATTATAATTGATTGCAATTGTATGTTTTTAAAAAAACTTTTATACTTATGATTTAGTGTTCTCAAATTATCAAATAATTAAAGATTTTGTCATATGCAGCTACAACGATGTGCCAGTGTTGGGATGCCATTATTTGTGTTGTTTTTCATTATTGTTAGATTTTTCTTTTATCAGTGTCATTGAGTGTTGTAAGTTTTTGTTGTTGTTGTAATCGTCTTTAAAACTTAAGGCATCTGTGGCATTATGTATGTATGATTTATCTGCAGATATTATTTACATAGTAGTGCAACGTTCTGTTGTCTATGGAATTGTTTAGTGCCGGCTTTAGAGGGTAGGCAGCTGGCTACACAAAAATTCAGGTTAAAATATTAAAAATTGCAACATTAGTTTTGAGATTGTGATGACGATGAGGATGGTCGCCTGAACCTATAATTTTTTCCCCAACAATATCGCTCAATCTCCGTTAAAAAAGTTTTTACTTCAATTAAATGTTCTGTATGTTACATACATGTTTACTAAATGGAAAAATCAATGTTTACTAAATATGCAGCAACTTTACACAGATCTCTGCGGTTGATCGTTCATATACTGATCTAAAATACATAGTTTCAATAGTTCTAGTAATGCCGGTTCAGAAATAAGTTCAGCTTCTGCGGAAAGAAGTTTCTCGACTATGAGGCGTAGGCTATTAAAAGCTTCATTATATCAATAACGACAGCAACAGGGTTACTGCTACACAGTGGGAGCTAAGTTACCAGCTCTTGTGCAATCCTGATACAGTAGTTGACGAGTTTGCAACTCAAAAGGGTAGATGGTTGCAGTTGTTATTATAATGAGACAAAGAAAACTTAAGAAAACTCCAAGACTTTTCGTTTTTAAGTATTTGTTAAATTTGTTTAAGGTAATTTCACGTGTTTTAACACTTAAAAATTATCTTTCTTTTTATAACCAATTGGTTATGTTATTCTTTATTTCACAAGACAAGTTCAATTTTCAAATTTTAAAGGTATTTTTGTGATAAATAACGTAATTGAAATGAGAATTTAGGTAATATTATAATTACCACAGTAAAACTTTGCACAACAAACACAAATAGACTACAGTTGGTAATTTTTTAATTGTTACCCCTTTTGCTAAAGTCGTGTTTTAAAACCCTCCTCACTGGCAAGTCACTTCTAGCCGTTTGGCAAGGGGTTTTATAAAAAGTTGTAAACTATAGAACAAATAATCTGTATTTATAAAAGAGGATGTTTGTATATATATATTTATATATATATATATATATATATATATATATATATATGTTTGAAGTTTATGCGCTGCCAAACCATCCAACCGATTGCCATGAAACTTTAGGATGTTGTCCTGTATACTCCCGAGATGGTTTCTGTGAAGTTTGATGCAGATCCGTCCACAGAGTCCCACCACCCCACGGGCTCCTAAAGATCCCATGTTATTCAAATGGAGAATCTGAATTGTTTACAAAATACATATGACTGTGTGGTTTAATGTAGTTTCACATGCCATAAGCAGATTGAAGTTCTCACAACAACAGTATTGTATATGTTTTGATTTATTGTAGTTCTATATTTCACCTTGAGAGTGTAGCACACACTACTTTTACTTGATCAGGTGATCTGTATTTGGTGTTAACCTATTTTCTTCGGTAATTAAAACATGTGGTGAAATAAGAAGACCAAAAATATTGTTTACCCTCTTGCACTCATTTAATAAATAATGGTTTTTTCTATAATTCTTTTTATTGCTTTATTTTGGTATGTCAATGAAAAATGAAAGGCGAGACAACGTCCGCCGGGTTCAGCTAGTATATTATAAAAGAGGATGTTTATATATATATTTGAAGTTTATGCGCTGCCAAACCATCCAACCGATTGCCATGAAACTTTAGGATGTTGTCCTGTATACTCCCGAGATGGTTTCTGTGAAGTTTGATGCAGATCCGTCCACAGGGGTCCCACCCAGGGGGCCCTAAAGACCCCATTTTAAATTCAAAGGGAAAGAATTGAATTTTTTTAAACCAAAAAAATAGGGCCCGTGTGGTTTAATGAATTTCACTTTCCCCATAACCAGATTGAATTTCCAAAAACCAACAGTATGTATATTTTTTTAAATTTATTTTTATTTCTAAAATTTCACCTTAAAGGGTGTACCCAACACCCCCTATTTTTTACTTGTTTCAGGTGATCTGTATTTGGTTTTAAACCCTTTTTTTTCCCCCCTGGGAAAATTAAAACATGTGGGGGGAAACGTAAAAAAAAAAAATAAATTTAATTTTAAAAATTTCCATGTTTTTTCCATGGACAAACTAACCGGCCGCTTGCTCGAGAATGGGCTCCCCCAAAAAAAACCCCTTCCCACATTTAAAACACCAAATAAGAAAAAAACAAAAAAAAAAAAAAATTTTTTTAAACCCCCTTTTGGGCACTGATTTAATAAATAAGGGTTTTTTTTTCTATCATTCTTTTAAAATTGTTTTAAATTTTGGGTATGTAAATTTTAAAAAATTAAAAGGGCCCGGGAGGACAACTTCCCCGGGTTCAGCTAGTTAAAATAAAAATAGTGTTATATTTTTTAAAATTATGTAAAAACAAAACACAGAATAAAGTTTCTGAAAGAAAAAAAATTAAAAATTTTTATATATCTATTTATTAAAAAAATATTTAAAAAAAGCGCGCCCCGCGCACAAAACAACACACACACAACACACACACACAACACACAATACCCCCCCAAAACACAAAACACCCCCAAAACACACCACAACACGACACCACACCACCCCAAAACCCAACTTTAACATTTTTAAATTTAAAAATTTTCTAAATTGTTTAAAAATTCTTTTTCCCCTTGAAGACGTCTTTTCTCAAAAAATTCTGTGGGATTTGTCACCCAAAAACCCCACCTTTTGCTGGGGGTTTTTTCATTCCGGGGCCCCCCCAGAAGGTTTTCCCTTCCTAAAAAAATTTAAAGCTGAAAAAGCCCCCCCTGGAATTGTACTTAGTTCAACAAATTTTTCATTGTTTAGTTTTTAAATCCCCCTTTCCCCGAAGTAAAACCTTTTTTCCCCACTTTTTAAAAGGGTACCCCTAAAAAATAATTGTTTTTTCTAAATTTTCCCTTAAAAAAATTTTTTTTTTCTAATAAAAATAATATTTTGTCGCGGATTCACGTCTACAATACCCACACTAACGAAAAAAAAATTTAAAATAAATTTATTTTTATATTTTTTACAATTCAAATCAATAGGTTACAAATAAGCCCTCATTTTTAAACAGCTATACTGTTTTCAGGAAAAAATTTATTTTCAAACACATTTAAAAATATAAATTTTTTTACAAATTTTTTTGAAAAAAAAAAAAAAGGGCCCGATAAAACATAAAAAGTTGCCTTAAAAAATTACTATTTTTTTCGTCAATGAAGTTTTAAAGGGTTTAAATTCAATTTTTTTGGGGTCTGTTTCCCGGTTTAAATGTACGGGAAAGAGGTGGAAGACTTCACTTTCTTGTCTCCGATGTGTCACTTGAAACGGGGGTTGGCAGCGGCGGCGGAAACTTTCCTCCGCCGCGACAAGGGCCCCATTTGGAAAAGTAGGGGGTTCCTTTTAACCCCAATATCAGACTTTTTTAACTGGGTAGAGGGGAGGGGGGCGATCAGTTATTTTTGGGTAAGTCGTTTTGGGCAAACATTTTCTCATTGTATATTTTAAACGATTGTTTTTCGTTTTAATAAAAAATTTAATTTGGCCAAATTAAAATTTAAAAGTCCCAGTTTTTTTTGCCCCAACTTGGATTAAGGGATTTCAAAAAGTGCGAAAAAACCCTCCCCAACCGGCGTAAAATTGGCTGACTTGGGATTTCCCACTATCTTTTGGGCGGGTACACTTTTTCTGAGATTTGTCCCACTTTTCTGGCAGTACACTTGGTTGAAAAGTGAGTCCCACAAACTTTTTGGCAGTAAAACTTATCTGGGGAGTTAAGTCCCACTATCTGGCAGTACATTTTGGGGTTGGGACAGAGGCCCCCCCTTCTGACAGTTTTCTTGGCTGAGAGTTTTCTCACCACCTGGCAGAAAGTTTTGGGGCTGAAAAAAAAGGCCCTACAACCTGACAATAAAAATTGGTTTAGGTTTTTTAGACCACCCCCCTGGCATACACTTGGCGGGAAAAGGCCCACAACCCTAACAGTACATTTGGCTAGAGAAAAGGCCCAAAAACCCTGAAAAGTACACTTGGCTAAGTGAAAAGTGAATCCCCACCTGACAGTACACTTGGCTGAGAGTAAATTCTCACCACCTGACAGTTGCATTTTGGCTGAAGTGAGGCCCACACCCTTTGACAGTTCATTTTTGGGCTGAGATAGACCCCAAACCAAACCTGGCGGGTGCACTTGCCTGAGTGAGAGTGAATCCCCCCAAACCTGTCAGTAAAACTTGGTATTTAAACCCCCCCCTACGTGCTTTTAAATGCAGAGTGGGTTTAATGGGTTTAATAATAAATTTCGAAATTATGTTAAAGGGGTTTTTTAAAAAAACCTTAGCCCACACGCTGTAATGAGACAGATTTATACAATTTAAAACTATTTAAAAATTCGATCTAAAAAATTTATGGGCTACCCACCCGGGCAAATTATTTGCGATAAAAACTACACAACCAGATCAAACTAGACATACAAATTAAAAAAAAACCTTAAAAGAAAACGTTAAGGGAAAGAAAACTATTTTTAACGAGGGTTTTCGGGCCCTTTAAAAACGAACAACCCCGCTTTTAAGGGAACTATGTGACACCCCAATTCCAATCTTTTTACTTTTTTTAATCAAGGGTTTTTGGAGGGGGTTTTTAAACCCGGTAACGCACACAATTATCGAAGTAAACACGGGGCGAAGTGTCCTCCCCGGCCCTCGGCCGAAGTCGAACGACAAGGGGTTTTTTATTTATTTTTTTTTTATTCTGTCGGGGGAAAAAATTTCAAAAAGGACAAAAAACTCCAGCAAATGGGGTTTTTAAAAACTTTTACCCAAAAAAAACCAGCTGACACTCCCGCCTGGGTTCCCCGTCTAGGGGGGCCGGGGGGGGTTTTGGCTCCGTATTTTCCCCTTTTCCCTTTCGGGAAAAATACGGCTTTACTCTTATCGGGTGTTTAGGGAAATCTTTCAATTTTTTCAAGCCCCGAGGAGAGTCCCTTCCCAATTTCCCCCTCTGAAATAAACGTATCCCCTGATCAGAAGGAAAATCGTCAAAATAAAAAAAACAGTAAATCCCCTTTGGGACAAGTTTTTTGCATTTTAAAAGGGAAACCTCTCAGGAGAGTTTTAGGGTTTCCCATAAACAACTAATTTCCAAAAAAAAAAGAAGGGAAACTGCAAAACCCCAAAGGGCCAAACAGTGTAAACTTTTAACTGTTTTCAGCAACAAAAAAGCTCTCTTAAACGGGTTATTTAAAAAATAAAATTCTTTAAAGCCCTTGGGGAAAAAAACCTTTAAATTTTTTAAGTCTTGTAAAAACGCATTGTTTACGTAAAGAAAAACCCCTTATTTAGGAAACTTTTTTAAAGGTTATGGTTATTACCAGGCTTTTTACAACTCTCATCTATTGCTGTGTAAAATTGAGGGGAAAAAAACCCCAAAACCCCAAACTTCTCCTTTGGGATAAAAAGCCGCCCCAGGAACGACGAAAAATTTCCGGGAAATAGTTTTTTAAAAAATCTTTGAGATGGTAGGGAGGTTTGGGGATATAGGCCGGGAAGTTCTGAGGGAAAACAGGTTGCTTTTTGGGGGCCCTTGGGTTCAAAAACGATTTTAACCCACATTTCGCATTTTTGGGGAAAAGGGTGGTGAAAGGCCCGAATTCCCGGGTTTTTTTAAAACACTGAAAACAAAAAACCCATGATTAGAGGGCGGGGGCCCAGCAAAAAAAGCCTTTGCACCATCCCGGAAATTTTGGAAAACTTTTTTTCGGCTTGGCCCTCCTCTTTCCAAGTGACTGGGGACGATGGCGCCCGTCGGGTTTTCTGCAACAAAAAAAATTTTCATTGAAATGCCCGCCTCTTCAACTTTGGTTTTTCGTCGTAGACTTTGGGAGGCGGGCTTGTTAAAACGCCCCCCTTCATCAGGTGGGGCTTTTCCGCTCCCAAATGAAACGTTTTCAGTCTCCTCTTTCTGCAGCATTTTCACGTCGAATTTGGAAGCGGAAGAGGGGTTTTGGGCAGGCCTTGGGAGGACGGGTTCTTTGGCAGATTGGGTTTGGAAACCCGGGCACACCCTTGTAGCCCCTGAATTTTCAAGTAAGTTCATTTAAGGGCCCCTTAAAAAGTGACAGCAGCCCCGGTCGGTTTTCCCGGGGTTTCATTCTGAAGTTTTCAGTCAAACCCTTTTCCCCTAGGCCTGGGGGAGGCCCCCCATTCTTGGGGCTTCCCCCAAGGGGTGGGATGAAAAGGGCATCGACCAGGGAAAAACATCTTGTGCCCCCCTGGATTTTCTGAAACAGGAAGAGTAAAGAATATAAAATTTTTGCTCGTGATTTTTTGAGTCCCCTTTTTGTGTTTGCACAAAAGCAAAAAAGTCCGTCGGTTTGGAGGGGGCAGCGAAACCCTAATTTAAATTTTTGTAAAACAAATTACCCGAAAAAACCCAAACCTTATTGAGGGGCCCCCTTACGCTTTGCTAAAAAAACATTTTTTGGGGGGGATTAAATTCCCCCTTCGATTTATTTTTTTCCCCCATGCCCTGCGAAAAGTTTAAACAAGCACGGGGGGGAAGGGGGATTTAAAAATCCCCAAAAAAATTTGGGGGAAAAAAAGGGCGAAATACGGGGCATGCTTCTCCCCCGGGCCGGGGCCTCCAAGGGGCTTTCCCCTGTGGTTTCCTCAATTTGGGGTTTTTGTGGAAGGGCCCTCTGTTTAAACCCAAGGACAAACAGCACCACTCCAAAGAATCTCCATGACCACCCTTTTCCCAATAGGAAAACTGACTCCCAGTAGTGCCATCCCGAAATTAAAGGGCCAAACCTTTTGGGGCCCGTACTTTTTTAAACCCTTCCCCCCCCCCAAAGTAATCAAATTTTGGGTTATGAAAAAATTTTGGTAAATTTGGAATGGTCAGCCGCCCTTGACCCACTTTCCCCTGTCGCTTTTGACCTATTTAAACCGTATGGGAGTTTAGGGAGGAAATCGTTTTTTGACAAAAAAAAAAAAACAAAAATTTCCGTAATAAAAAAAAATTTTATTTAAAAAAAAAATTTAGACTTTAAACCTTGGCTAAAAATGTTTTTCCCCCCACTCGACATTTTCCCATTTGGTTACGGGGAAAAATTTCCCACCCCCTGAAAGTACATTTTTCTAAAACCCTTTTCCACCACCTGAAGTACAATTGGCTGGAGTAAATTTTCCCCACCACCAAAACCAAAACACTTGGCAAAAAACAATTTCATAACCTACAAAAACCCCTTGGGCCCCCGGGGGGAAAATAAATTTTTAAAACCCCCTTTACAGTTCCTTTGGCGGTAAAATTCTTTTCCCAATCCCCTGAAATTTAAAAGGGGGCCCTTTAAAAAATTTCCACCACCTGACATTGCACTTGGCTTTTTAAATTTTCCTGCTTTTGTTTTTTTAAATTACAAAAATTTAATTTTAGTAAATTTTCCAGTTTCCCTCTATGGCGAAAGATTAAAATTTTCCCCTGAATTTTTAATTTTTCAAAAAAATTCAGCAAAATTTTTAATTAAGATTTTAAAATAAAAAAAATGCAGTTTATGGGAAATTTGAAATTTTCGCCCCTCTCTTTTGAGAGATAATAATAAATAAGAAAACCACTTTCTTTAAAAAAATCCCCACAAAGACCTTTTGGGGGTTTAGAAAATGAAGTAAAATTTCGAAAATGCTAAAGCTTGTGTAGAGAAAAAAAAAACCCGGGTCATAGGAAATTACCCCGATTTTCCCTTTTTTTGAAGGTTTAACAGTGGTATTTTAAAAGTAGGTTACAAGTTCCACGGGCAATACCCCGATTCCTTTTTTTAAAAGGGGGAAAGGGTAGTTCAAAGTGGGGTTAAACAAATTCCACAGGCAAAAAACCCCGATTTCCCTTTTGTTGAAGGCGAACAGTGGTAGTTCAAAAGGTAAAAAAGTTCCAAAGGCAAAAACCCCCCCCGATTCCTTGTTTAAAGGCGAACGGTAAAAATTTTCAAATTTAGGTTAAAAGGGTTCCCAAAAGGCAATCCCCCCGACTTCCTTTTTGAAGGCAACATTGGTAGTTCAAAGTGGGGAACAAATTTCCCCACAGGCTTTTTACCCCGACTTCCTTGTTAAAGGCGAACGGGGGGTTTTTTAAAAATGTAGGTTACAAGTTAAAAGGGCAAAAAACCCCGACCTTCCTTTTAAAGGGCTAACATGGTGGGTTAAAAGAAAGGGAAACCCAAGTTCCACAGGAAAAAACCCCGACTTTCCTTTTTTTTAAAGGCAAAACAGTGGGTAGTTCAAAGTAGGTTAAAAATTTTCCCACAGGCAAAAACCCCTTTTTCCCCTTTTTAAAGGCGAACGGGGGTTTGTTCAAAGTGGGTTTAAACAATTCCCAAACAGGCAATACCCCGATTTCCCTTTGGTTGAAAAAACGGGGGTAGTTCAAATTAGGTAACTTTTTTCCCCCAAGGCAATACCCCATTTCCCCTTGTTAAAGGGCAAAAACCAGGGTTTATTTCAAAGAGGTTACAAGTTCCACAGGCAATCCCCCGGGATTTCCCTTGTTGAAGGCAAAGTGGTATTTTCCAAAGGTGGGGTTCAATTTCCCACAGGCAATCCCCCCGACTTCCTTGATGAAGGGGGAACCCATTTTGGGAGTTCAAAGTAGGTTACAAGTTCCCCACGGGCAAAACCCCCGACTTCCTTGTTAAAGGCGAACAGGGGTATTAAAAATTTAGGTTTACAATTCCACAGGGAAATTTCCCCCAAATTCCTTGTTGAAGGCAAACCCGTGGTAGTTAAAAGGGGGTTACAATTTCCCCAGGAAAATACCCCGACTTCCTTGTTGAAGGCGAAAAAGGGGGTATTTCCCAAAGTGGGTTTAAACAAGTTTCCAAACCGGGGCCAGTACCTCCCGACCCCCCCTTGTTGAAGGCGAACAGTGGTATTTCAAAGTGGGTTTTTTACAAGTTCCAAAGGCAGTCCCCCCCCGACTTCCTTTTAAAGGCGAAAAAGGGGTTAGTTCAAAGAAAGGTTACAAGTTCCACAGGCAGCCCCCCCCCGTTTTTTTTTTGTTGAAGGCGAATTTTTTTGGTTATTTAAAGTGGGTTTTACAATTTCCACGGGCAGTCCCCCCCGACTTCCTTGTTAAGGCAAAACATGGTAAATTAAAATTTAGGTTCCCAATTTCCACAGGAAAGGGCCCCCCGAATTCCTTGTTGAAGGCGAACAGTGGTGGGTTCAAAGTAGGTTAAAAACCCCAAGGCAGTCCCCCCCGGACTTCCTTTTTAAAAGGGCGAACAGGGGTAGTTAAAAGAAAGGTTTTAAAATTTTCCCACAGGTTTTTCCCCCGACTTCCTTTTTGGGAAGGCAAAACAGGGGGGTTTTCAAAAAAGGTTACAATTCCCCACAGTCCCCCCCCACCCCGATTTCCTTTTTTAAAGGCGAACAGTGGTAGTTCAAATTAGGTTTAAAAGTTCCACAGGCAAAAAACCCATTTCCCTTTGGGTTAAAGGGGCGAACAGGGGTATTTAAAAGAAAAGGTTACAAGTTCCAAAGGCAATACCCCGCCCCCCCTTTCCTTTGTTGAAGGCGAACGGGCGGGCCCCGGCCGAGGGGGGGGGGGAAACGGGGGCATTCCCCCGGGGGGCCCGGGCCCGGCCCCGGGGCCCCGGGCCCCAAAAAGGGTTAGTTTGTTTTTATAAGTAGTTAAAACTTTTATAAAAAAAAATAGAGAATTTTGTTTAAAAACGTTTTTTTTCAAAAATTTTTCACAATCCATGTTTGTTTTTAAAAAATAAAACTTTTTTAACGTTTTCTTAAGATTTTATTAAAGAAAATTTTTTAAAAAGGTTTTAAGTTTAAGGGTTTTTTGCGTTAGCTGGGGGGCACGGCACTGATTTTATATTATTACCGACCGCAAACGCCCCGAGGGGGTTTTTAACCCCCAACCGATTGGGTGGGATTGTTTTTGCCCCCGGGAAATTTTCCCCCTGAGGGAAAAAAGGGAAATTTGGGGTTTTTTTGGGCGGGGGGGGAACTGTCGAAGCGAAGTGGAAAACAAGGGTTTTAGGGGTCAGTTCCTTGTTTTTGATTGTGAAAGTAAAGGTGAGGTTTTTGTTCTGTTTGCTTTTTAAACCGTGTGGAATTGGTTTTGGGCCCGGCGTTGGTTTTTTAGCTATTTTTTTTTTTTTTGTGAAATGACGATCGTTCGGTGTATATTTTAAATTGATTGAAAAAACTGTGCTTTTTCTGAGGTTTTGTAACTAAAAAAAAATGGACCCTTAAAAAACAAAAAAATTCGGGGGCCCTTAAAAAAAAAGGGAACAAAAAAAAGCGATTGGGGCTAGAAAAAAGGGGATTTGGGGAAACATTTTTTTGAAGTTGATTTAAAAAAAAAAGTTTTTTATTAGACGAATACGTAATTTTTTGGAAAAGTGCATCAAGAAGTACAAAAATACTTTTTGTAAGAATTGATAAAGATGACAATCAAATCTCTTTTTTTTCAAGGGGAAAAAAAACGAACAGCCTCCTCAAGTGGGCCCAAAAAACCCTATTCAGCTTAAAAACCCCCTTTTATTACAGCACAGAATTGCAGGTTTTACTTTTATGTAAGGTTTAAAGCAGAAATAGAAACTAAAGAACCATTGCTTAAATTTTGAGATTGTGAGAGGAGCTGTTTTCAAGTAGGTAAAACCCACCCGAAAGAAGGCCTACTTTAATTAGGCCAAATTTGGGTAACAGCCCAGAAATTTTGTTTCAATAAGGCCTAAAAAAAACGGGCCGGGATGTCCAACTTAAAGAAAATTTTTTGAAAGTTATTTTCCAAAAAAAGGGCCCAAATTTTAAATTTCCCTTTAATGTTTCCCAAATTTAATGGAAAACCCCCCTTTTCCCCCAAAGGTTGTTTCTTTTTCCCCAAATTTTTAAGAATGGAAAACCCGGGCCAGGGTTTGGGGTTGAAAAGGGAATAAAAGTAATGAATAAATTTTTTATTTTTTTCCATGCCATTTTTTTGGCCCGTATTAGAAAAGGGAAAGTTCTAAAAAAAAATCCGCTCAGTACTAATAAACCCAACGAAGGTTTGGAAAAAAGAAAATCCCTTTGGAATTTGGGGAAAAGAAAAGTTATACGAAAAAGGCTACCTAAACCATGAAGTGAATTTGAACCTTTAAAATTGCTTTTAGAGTGGAAAAAAACTAGAGAGGCAACAAAAAAAAGGGTTCAGAAAATTGGGCCCCCTCAATTAGCCCAAAAAAATTGAAAGAAAGAAGAAAATATTGGAATAAACGGGTTGAAAAGTTTTTTTAGTTTTTTATTTTTTTTTTTTTGGCGGGAACGAGGTTTTGCCTTTGAGAGGGACCCAAAATCCAAAAATCGGTGACCCGCAAAATGGAAATTTTTTAGAATCATTAAAACAAACTTTCCGTGTTTTCCCCGGGTTTCTGCTTTTTGAACCGTAACAAAATTGATGGAGTGTCAAAAAGAGGGGAAAAAAAATTTCCCAAAATAAACCATTATCTTTTGGGCCCAAATCCAAAATTAGTTTATAAAACGGTTTTCCCTTTTAAAGTAGTAAATTTTTATTTTGGCTAAAGGGGGGAAAAAAAGGCCAAATCCTACTCAATTTTGGGTTGTTTGAAACCCCCTGATTTTTTCTAAACGAAGAGCTTTTAACATTTGTTTTTAAAGATCCCTTTTTTTAAAAATTTAAAAAAAAGGGTTTTAAAAAATTTCAGAAAGTTTTTCTTGGGCTATGTCATTTTGGGTGGGGAAAAAAACGGCCAAACATTGCGGGAAGCGATATTAAAGGAACCCCCAACCAGGGGTTTTCCCCTTTTAAACGTTTGTCGGGCCCAAAGGTTTTTTGAAAATGGGCGCAAAATGGCGGCATTTACAAAGGTTTTTGCAGGAAACTGATACTTCAAAAAGAACCCTTTTGCTCTTTTTTTTCCAAACTGTGCCGCTCAAACCCTTTAAAAATTTGTGTTGTGGTGCCAATGCGCAAAAGCTGCACAAAAAAGAGGGGACATTTTTTTGGAATACTGCATCGTTTTTGTACAATTTTTTTTTTCAAAATCTCCCCCGGGTTTAAAAATTTTCCTAAAAGAAGAAATTAATTGTTCTCTCCAAAACCTATCTAAAAACACGGGGGGTTTAGCTAGGGTTTGACGCGGGTAAAAACCACATTCCCAAAATTTTTCCCTTGGGATTAAAAACGGTTTTTTTTCCCATTTGCCCCCAAGCTAAATTGAGCGCTGACGAAAACCGGAATTTTAAAACGGAAATTGAGAAATCCCGGGGCAAACTTTAAATTTGTACTTTAATTTGTTCCTTTTGGGTACAAAAAAATTATTGCCAATCGATCACTTTAACAAAATCTGCAGAAAAGAGATGAAAACCCTTTGATGTAGAGATTTTTTAAAACATTGAAACCCTTAAAAGTTGAAGGATTTAAGAAAAAAAATTTTACAAAATTTTGGACGGGGGATTTAAATTGTTACTCAAGCTATGTCTGCTATACACAAAAACACAAAAGGGACACTGAATGAACAAGGGAGTAAAAAAAAGGAAAATTTTTCTTTTGAGGGAAAAAATGTAAAGTTTGGAGACGAGGATGAAAAAAAGAAAGAAAAAAGATTTTAGAATTAAAGTTTTTTATAAAATTTAATTACGCAGATAAATGAGCAAATTGGGCCCCATAAAATTAAAAACCGCAAGAGAAAGGGTTTAAATGATTTTTTTAAAAATTACTTTTAAAATCCCTTTTCATCAACAGAAAAACAATAGTTAGGTTTCCCAAAACCGACTATCATTTACTTTTCCAAAAAAATATTTTTCAAAAGGATTTTAAAAAAAGGGAAATTTAATTTCCTTTCTGAAAACAATCCATCGAAAAATTTGGGAAAGCACCCCAAAAGAAAAACCATTTGACCTTCAAAAAAAAATTTAAAAAAAGGAAACTGAAGCTTAAATTGTTTTTTAAACCCCAATGTTTGTGTGGGCCTTAAAAAATTTTTTGGACATTCCCTTTGGACATTTTTCTGGGGCCGAAAGATTTTTCCAGTATTTTTAAAAACGGTTCAAAAACTTTAATCGTTCTCCCTTTGGGAAACAAGAAAAGAACGGTGTGGCCTTACAAAAAACTTGCTTTTTTGGGAAAGTGATCTAGCACGGCAAATTGACTTTATAAAAATTTTTGAAGGGGTTTTTCAAAAAAAGGAAAGCGAAAAAATAAACTTTTGGGAAAAAACAAAAATTTTAGGAAAAAACTGAAACCCTTCTTTTTAGTGGGAAATTTTGGTAAAAACCAATAAAAGTTGGGAAAATTTTTCCTTAAATGTATGTATGTAGATTTTTGAAAATAATAATTTTTTAATTCCGGGTATACTTTTTAATCGAACTTGTAAAATCTTTTCCCCAAAAAAATTGTTAATGTTTTGCATTAAAGGGAAAAAATATTTAAAATTGTTTACTCGAAGCCCAACTTTTAAAATAAATTTATTTCCCTTTTTATTTTTTCTTTTTTTAAAATTTTGTGCTTTAATATGCCTTAAACCTTTGTATTCAATTTTTTAATTTCCCCAAAAAAATTTATAACCTATTAACTCTTAGGGGGTTTTTTCGACCAAGTTTTGGCGTTGGTTTGGGGGCCTTTATCTCCCCGGGCGTCCGGTAACCCGCAGTGAACGTTTTTAACCCAGCAGTAAACATTTTTTTAAGTAAAAAAAATTATAGATATCTCTAAAAGCTTTTTTTTAAAAAAAAGTGAGAGATCTTTAAAATAACTTTTTCCCCCTTTTGTGAAAAAGAAAAGAAAAATTCCTTTATGGGCCTTTAAAAATTTTTTAAAAACTTAAAGAGGGTTTTTGGAATAAGTTGCTATTAATAAGTTTAAGAACCATCAACCCCCCAACCGCCCCGGGGCGCGGGTTGCGTTGGGGGGGAGGGGGGAGTGGATTTGGGCCCCTTTGGAAAACTTTTGGGCCCAGGGGCCCGGATTTCTCTTTTGGGGGGGCCGGGGCAAAACAGTGGTATTTTCAAAGTCCCCTCCTTTGATATTTCCCCTTGGGTTTAAAAGGCAAAACCAGTGGTATTTTTTTAAAGTAGGTTAAAAAGGTTCCACAGGAAATCCCCGATTTTCCTTGTTGAAGGCGAACGTGGTAGTTCAAAGAAAGGTTACAAGTTCCACAGGCAATACCCCGATTTTCCTTTTTAAAAGGGCGAACAGCGGTAGTTTTAAAGTAGGTTACAAGTTCCACATTTGATAACCCCGATTTCCCCTTTTTTTAAAGGCGAACATTGGAAATTCAAAAGTAGGTTAAAAATTTTTCCACGGGTGAACCCCGCCTTTCCCCTTGGGAAAAGGGGGGTCAAACAGGGTTTAAGTTTAAATTGGGTTTACAAGTTCCACAGGCAATCCCCCGATTTCCCTTTTTTTAAAGGCGAACATTTGGGTATTTCCCAAGTATTTTTACAATTTCCCAAACGGGAAATCCCACCTATTTCCCCTTTTTAAAAAGGCAACGGGTTAGTTTAAATAGGTTACAAGTTCCACAGGTAAATACCCCGATTCCGGGGTTAAAGGCAAAACCATTTGGTTTTTAAAAGGGTACCCCCCTTTTGGGGGTATTTCCCCTTTTTGAAGGCGAACGTGGTATTTTAAAAAATTTTACAAGTTCCAAAAACAATCCCCGGAGCCTTCCTTGTTAAGGCGAACGTGGTAGTTTAAAGTAGGTTTAAAAATTTTTCCAAACAGGGATCCCCCCGATTTTTCCTTTTTAAAGGGGGGAAAACCAGTGGTTTTTAAAAAGTAGGTTACAAGTTCCAAAAACAAATATCCCCTTCCTTGTTGAAGGCAACAGGGGGTATTCAAACTAGGTTATTCAATTTCCCAAACCCTTTAAATTTAAAGAAAAGGGGACGGGGGTTCGTTCCAAATTCTAAGGTAAAAGGGAAAGATCCCCCTTATTTTTTAAAAAATCTGCTGGCGGGAATTTTCCCTTTATACTTTTTATGAGTGGTGTTTTTCATCCTAATTTTTTTTGATTGTTTTTAATTTTTTTTTGGGTTTTTAAAACGTTTTTTAAAAATTTTGCCCCTACAAAATTGCAAAAGGGTTTTTTAGGGGCTTTTTATACAAAAAAAAAGTGTGAATCAAAAATTAAAATACTGAAAATAATCCCTGGTAAAAAAATACCATGCAAAAAAAAATTTATATTGTTTAAAAAACTAAATTTTCCCAAAACACCAATTTTTCAACAACATATATTTTCCTAAAATTTATACTTATTCCACATTTTTTTCCATTATATTTTTTGTAAAAATCTAAATTAATCGAAAATTTTTTAAAATTTTCCAAAGGACGTTTTCTTTAAAATTTACGGGAATTTCCCCCCGATTGTTAGGAATCATGGCTTAACAGGGGATTAACATGATCAGTTTTTCTATAGAAAATAATTGCAATTTTTTTACAAAACTTTTATTTTCCCATAAAAAAATTTAATTGGAAGAAAAAAACATTGGGTTTTTTTTGTTCCAAAAGGGAACTTGTAACTACTGTTTCGAGGGGGGTTTTTTTTTTCATTTTATTCATGCGTTTCCTAAAAAATTCTGGAGAAAGATTGGTTCTAAACGCATTATTTTTACACTAACAAAAATTTGATAGTAATTTAAATTCACAAAAAAATTTGGGAATATATGTTAAAAGTTGATATTTTTTATTTTTCATTGTCATGTTAGGCCATAGAAAATATAAAAAATTTGCAATATTTTCTGTAAAGAACAAAACCCATTGCTTTTTTTTTGTTTGAAGGAAGGGTTTGAACCCCTTTTTTTAAAAACCCCTCCCCCACCAAAGTTAAAATTAATTTTGAAAGAAATGTTTACTTACAAGGGTTTCCATTTTTTGGTGACGGCATTCAACAAGGGGTCCCAAGTGGGAGAGACTGGGGGCCGAGCCGACTCCTGACCGGGGGACTTGAATTATTTTTTCAGTAATTTTTCCCCCCTTTGTACTGTAGGGTTTTCCCCCCTAACTATTTTCTGAATAAGTTCCACGCACAAAACAAAAAAGCTTTAGAAAATTTGGGACAGAGAAAATGGTTAAAAAGGGAAAACAAAACCTCTCCTTAAAAGTTTTTAATTCGGGGCACTTTTTCATTTTTTCGGGAAACACTTTCTCATGACAAGTTAAATTTATTTTACATACTTACATAACTGGGGACATTTTGGTGCAATTTTTCCCCATAAATTACTTTTTTGAATTTTCTTTTGGGCAGGGGGGGGAGGATGTGGAAGCGGAGCGACGGGCGAGTGAGCAAAACGGAACCCCAAGCACGCCCGTAATGGGGAATCCCGAGCCCTGGGACCCAGAAAAGCACTGGAGACCCCAAAAGGACCGGGGAAACATCAGGGGCCCATTTCAGAATTTGGGCCGTAAAACTGGCGGGAAATTCCGGGGCGGGGAGGAAATAAGCCCTTCTGAAAAGGCCCCCCCGGTGTACGACCAGGGGGCCTTTTTACCATGGCCCACCCCCCCCCGCCCCCCCCCTTCAGGAAATTCCAAGGCCCCATGACAAGCTCTAGGGTTTGGGGCGGAGGCCATTTGGTGGAGACCCTTTGGCCAGCCCGTTCCCTGACATGCCAAAGACGAAATCTTTTTCGTTTAAAAAAATTTGAAAATAATTTGATGAAAGGTACAAAATTTTTTGAAAAACCCCTTTCTTTGGCTTTAAGCCCTTAAAGGAAAAAGGACTTTTAAGGTAAAAGCTATACTCTTTACTTTTGTTGGGAAAAATCTCAAATTAAATTTGTTTCCCTTTTTACCCTGATATTATTTAGGGGAAAAAACTGATTTAAAAATAAACACCCTTTTTTTTCTTTAATCAAGCACTTACCTTAAAAACCAAAACTTTAAGATTTTTTTTTTGTAAAAAAACTAGATTTTTTAAAAAACCCCCTCGGATTTTTTTTAATTTTGTAACGCAATGTTGTTTTAAATTTAAATAAATGAAAAAACCATTTAAAGGCGTGACAGCCCCTTTTTCCGTTTTTAAATTTAAATTAATTTTTTCCTCCCAATTCCTATTGTTCTCCCAAAAATGAGGAAAAAGGGCCCTTTTTCCCCCCCCTCAGGGAATAGTAAAAATTTAAATTGAAATTTAGCAATATTTTTATTTTATCGTTTTTTTCCCCTCCCGCAGTTTTTATATTGTTTACGTTTAATTTAAAAAAATCCGCTTTTTGTACAATTGGGAAACTGATTACTGTTTAGAAAATTTTAAAAAATTTGGGGAGGTGTGGTTTTTTGGGTTTTTTTTTTCAGTAAAGTTTGATGAAAAGTAACCCCTTTTTTCTTTAAAACTTTTGGTAAAAAACACAAACCCTATTTTTTTTTTTAAATGAAAATTTTAGATTTTTTTTTTTTTTTCTTTTACTTTTTTAAAATTTCTCTATTTTACTTTTTAAACTGTAAATTTTAAAATTTTGGTAAATTTTTTTTCAATAAAAATTATTTGCCCCCTTCACCATAGCAAAAAAAGAACGAAGGGTGCTTTTGTGGGCAAAAAACGAAATTTTGAACGGTTTGGGGAAAAAAATCATCTAACTAAAACTATTTTTTTCCGTCCCCCAAAAATTTAAAAAAAATTTCCTTTTCTGCAAAAACATTTTGGGGTTTATGGTAAAACCAATTTATTTAGAAACCCTATTTGTAGGGGCAATTTAAAATAAAAAAATATGTACGGGCCTTTTTTCATTTTTGCCCAGTTTGCCCTTTTTTTTATTTAAACAAATTGAACAAACAGCCAACTTCAAGTAACGAAATTCAGGCCCGGGTCCCCTTTCAACGAAATGCGCAAGTTTTTTAAAACCCAAACCCAAACACTACACCACTCTAGAGAGGGGTTTAATTTTAAAAAGTCAGCCCCGGGAATCGTTAAAATTGTACAATTTTCCAAAAAGTCCCCAAACGAACAACGACTTGACAAGCGAGGGGTTGGGAAGGGTTTTTAGTTTTGGTTAGAGCCATTTCATAAAAAAGGGTCTTTTATTATTTAAAATTTTATTTTTAAAATTTTTTAAAAAACCAAAACCCCCTTAAAAATTTCTATTTTTTTTTTGGTATTTAAAAATTGATAAAAATAAAAAAATTTACTTTTTCCCCAATATTTTTTTCAGTGTTCCCACGGGCTTGGGTTCACTTTGGAACTAAAACTGGGTTTAAACTTAAGGAACAAAATTTTTCGGGCCCTTTTCACAAAGCGGGAAAAAAAAAACTATATTTTCATTTGCTGGATTTTCGTAAAATCCCCATCTCTCCACCCCTTTTTTTCCCAATTTTCCCGATCTTTGGTTTGGGTAATGAAAAATTTTAAATTTCAGAATACAAAAATTTCATTTTTTTGAAAAAGGGCTCCCCTCTGGAAGCGTATTTTTTTGGGTTATTAAGGGAAATCAAAAAAAAAAATTTTCTTAAAAATTTTTTTATAAAAACTTCATTTTTTTGCCCAAAAACCCAGGCCCGTTCTGTGGAATATACGTCGGGAAAATTAAAACGGAACTATTTGGTTATTTTTTTCAGTCAAGGAATATTCCGAAGCGGGCTGTTTGGTCATTTGGGGCAGGTTATGGGAATTCGATAGGTTGGGGTAAAAAGAACTAAAAAAAGTAAAAGTGAATACTAAAATTGACATTTGGGTTAAAGTCTTTCAATGAATCTTTCATCGTTATAATTTTTGGGGGGTCAAAAAAAAAGTGAATAAAAAATAAATAAAAAATATTTGTGTATCCCTTACTTAAAAATTTTTTACTTTATTTTAAAAAAATTCGGGAATATAAATTTTAAACATAATAATAATAATTTTTTTTTTTCCCCAAAAAAACAATAAAAATTACAATAAATTCAGTAGAAAATACCCTAGAAATTTAAAATTTGATGAAAAACATAAATAAAACCCTTACCAAAAATACATATGTAAACTTAAAAATTTTATCTTTGCTAGGTGCCCATTCTTTCCCTATATTACAAAAATTGGAAAATTTTAATTTAATTTTAAAAGTAAATACAAATAAAGTTTTTTTTAAACTAGTTTTTTTAAAAAATATTTAAATTACATAAAAGTTGGGGGTTTTGGAAAATAAAACCCCCTAAAAGGGCAAACCCCTGATTGGAGGAAAAAATAAATTTATTAAACCCAAAATTTTAAATACAATCAAGAAAACACAGGGCTGAAAATTTAATGGTCGTCTTAATTTTAAATTTCCCAAAATAGGCAAATAAATAAAAAAAAAATTTTAATACTGTGAAAGAAGGATTTTTTATCAAACAAAATAGAAAAATTTTTTCGACAAAGAAGAAAAACCAAATTTTGAATGAAAAAATTTAAAAAATTTAAAATTTTAAAAATCTAAAAGTTCAATTATATAAGAATCGTTCCCCTGGAATGAGGGGGCCCAATTTTTTATTTTTCTTCGGGTTTTTTTTTGCTCAAAAACGCCCTTTTGTCTTAATAAAGGGTAAGGGACGCCCCCCTGTTTTTCCCTTTCTCTTCTTGAGAAAATCTTTTTTAAACCCAAATATTTTTTAAAATTTTTTATTTTTTAAACGAGGGAAAATTTTATTTGTTTGGGTTAATAAAATAATCGGAATCAAAAACGCCTTTAAATTTTAACCATAATTTTTTAAGAAATTAAGGATTTTTTAGCGTTTTTCCCCCTTTTCCAATTAATTTGCTCCCCAAATATTAAAAAATTTTAAAACAATGAAAATTGTCCAAATTAAAATTACTTTTATTTCAACTTTCTTTTTTTGTGAAATTGAGATTAAATTAATGTTTTTAAAACTTTAAAATAATGCTTTTCAAAAAAAGGCATTTTTAAAAAAAACTGTATTTTAATTTATAACAGCGCTTTTTAAGTTTTTTTATTTAGCTAAAAAATCTTTTAAAACTTCATTCTATACCCTTGGGGGAAATTTTTCCCCTTGAAAATTTTACGCGGGTTTGGGGACTTTCAGAAAGTTTCCGTCCCCTCCTTTTGGGCGGGGCCCCTTTCGGCAATTCTCTTTATTACCAAACATTTTCAAACGGTTTTTAAAAAAGGGTTTAATGATTTTTTTACCCCTGATCCCTATTTTTAACAGTAAACATTTATCAATTGGAATACAGAAATATATACTTTAAAGTTTAGTGTTCGGGGAAAATTTCGGCCCAATAATGGGCTTATCGGGAATTTTTGGAAATTAAAGCCCAAACTTTTCCCTTTTAAAAGTTGAAAACTGATTTTTAACTTTTTTTTTAAAATGGCTTTTATAGTAGTCGTGTGGGGCCAAAAGTGTTTTTGATCTACACGGCTGCCGCCCACCCTTTTAGGTCTGAACGCAGGTTTTAGCCCCCGATTTCGCGGGGGCCCACAAAAAGTTTTCAATTTTGTCCTTTGAGCCTGAAGGGGTCATGAAGGGGTAAATTTATGGGGTGAACTCCCGATTTAGATAACATCTACCAAAAAAAGGTTCAAATCAAAAATTGGGGGGTTTAAAAATTTAAAAATTTTACAAGGCAAGGTGCGGGACCCAAACCCCCACAAGAAGTTTTTTCAAAACCCCCCACAATGGGCGGCGGTTTCAAGTGTTCCCTGAACGGACAGAGTTTTTTGAGTTTGCAAGGGAAAAAATTAAAAAACTTTGGAGTGGTCTTTGGGACAGTGATCTTTAGTTCACAGACCAGTTACTTACATAATTCAAAAGGCCCCTTTTGGGGGAAGGGGGAGAGGCTTTTTTTTATTCCCGAGATTTTTTTTTCCGGAGGGCCGGGGGAAAAATAAAGCTCATACAGTCCTTTTGTCCTGTCGCTGTTTTTTAAATGTACCCCCCCTGCATACCGGGGAACAGTTTTTCAAAAGGGGATATGGGAGAGGATCCCAAAAATGGGAAAACACTGCCCAAACCGTTTTTTTTGTATGGCCTGAAGCGCTTCGACCATTGTGTCCCCTTCAGGCAAGATTCCCCAAAAAACCTCTCATTTGGGAAAATTTTATGCAGGGTGCTCAAGGCTGTATGGTGCATAAAGGACCCTGAACGTTGGGGGAGCCCGAATACATTAATAGACGGGGTCCCGAAAACGGGGCGAGGTGGCCTGCGGGGGCACCCGCCATGGGGGGGATGGGTTTACTTTCCAAGGTGAGGGCTTTTGGGGAGTAGGGAAAAATTTTTTCCTACTTTGGGCCCACTCTCTATAATGACCCCCCCCATCTGTCAAAAAACACCTTGTGCTCTAAAAACTTTTTAAGAGTAAAAATTTTAAAAAATTTGGGGTATTAAATTTTTACCGTTAGGTTTTAATTTCGTCCTCCTGGTTGGGATATATTTTTAAAATTTTATAGTTTAAGAGCAGTGTATTTTTTTGGCCTGAGTTTTACTGAAAAAGCAGTTTATAAATTTAGTTAAACGACCCCAAAAAAAGGGGATTTTTTAAATTTTTTTTATTACAAAATTAAATTTTAAATAAGTTTGGGCTTTTAAGTAAAATGGATCAAACATTTTAAATATTACTTTTTTTTAAAAATACATAGCCCAGTGATCTTTTAAATTTTTTCTTTTTTTTTTTAAATTAAATTTTTATTTATGTCAAAGGCAAATTAAAATTTTATTTTACAGCAATGTAAACTGGTCCATTGCCCGGGCCCCGGGTTTTTGGGAGGAACCTCGGCCCCAAACTTCGGATCACAAACCACGCGTGTGGCCCCGGGCCCGGGGAAAAGTGGGAAAGGTTTTTTGTTTCGGTTACCCGGGGCCGATTCCGGGTCAGGAACTTTCTTTGAGAACATTTATCCCTTATCCAGTCGACCCCCAAGTTTCAGGGGGGTTGGGGACCCGGCAAAAGGGAACTGCCGGGGGCAACCGGGGGCACGAAAACCCGGGACGGGGGAAAAAAACTTTAAAATTTTTCCCACCCGTTCCCCCAGTTTTACATTTCTGGACGGCGTCAAGCATCTTTGCCGGGGACAACGTGGGGTGTTTGGAAGCAGATACAGGTGGGGTGACCCTATTTTGGGTTTTAGATATCAAAAAACCCACTTTTTAACAATTATCGAAAATATATAATTTTTATTAGGCCATTTTTTTTAAGTTTCCAAAAGGGAAAATTTTTAAAACAAATTTTCTAACTTGACCACCAAGGCATATATTGGGGCTTCGACTTTTTATTACTGTAGTTATCTAAAAACCTTTTTTCAAGTTTAAAATGTTTGAAGTACTTTAAAAATACAACTAAAAAGGGCACATTTAAGGAAAAAGTTCAGTTGTTTAAAGGGTTGAAAGGGTTTCCCTTTTTGCAGGGTGGGCAAGGGGGCCATGGGGCCTTTGGGGGTGTTGGGTTTTGGGGAAGAAAAAGGGCAGACGGACTATGGGCCATGGTTTTTGCCATAAGGACGGGCACCCCAAGTTTGACCCGTTGGTCCGCAACTGTATGGCCCACGGGACGGAAAAACGAGCCCCCAAACCAGTGGTAAAAAACCCGAAGGGCTGTGTTTCCAGGCCCCAAAAATAAGTCTAGGGGTTTAAAAGATCAAAACTTTGGCGCCAAAGGGGATCGGGCCTCTCGTACCTCACTTTCCAAGGGGTTCAAGTTTCCCGGATCCATGGAGGTAACAAAAACAACCCTTTTAAACAAAAAATTTTTTGGAATTTTCCAATTTTTAAGTTTAACCCGTTTAGGATTTTAAAAAGCCTTATTTTAAATTTTTTTGATTTTCAATAATAAACACTTTTTTATTTTTTTTTTTTGGAAGTGAAAACAACAATATTTTTAGAAGTTTGTTGCACTTTATTTCCAATTTTTTAAAGGTAAAAAGAACTAAAAATTGTTGCTTAAGATTTATAGACATTTTTTATAGTTGGAAACAATTTTTAACAGATTAAAATAATATTAAAAAGTGAAAAAATTTAAAAATTTTTTCAAAA
Organism: Stictocephala bisonia; assembly: GCA_035578905.1. Classification (NCBI taxonomy): domain Eukaryota; kingdom Metazoa; phylum Arthropoda; class Insecta; order Hemiptera; family Membracidae; genus Stictocephala; species Stictocephala bisonia. The sequence continues at coordinate 59,299 of JAQJVL010002635.1, read as the reverse complement.
ATATGGCTATTTTCCCCCTTAAATGCCTAAAAAAGCGTTTCCCAAAATCAATGTTCTGGAACCTTTAAAATAATAAAATTTGGGGGAAAATGGGAAAAAAACATACAAAAACCAATTTAAAAAACTCTTTCCCCCATTCTATTAGTATATGATACCAAAAATATTTTATATATACTATTTTTACATTACTTTCAAAACATGGAGTTTTAGTAAAATAATACAGTCAATGAAATTTTAAACCTTTCTCCTTTAAACCCACGATTTGTTTTAAATTTTAAAAACCCTTCTCATAGCGATTTATTCCCAGGTACACTTCCAGTGCAACCCAAACAAATGAGTTTTTTTAATAACTACTTACAGTTTAAAAGATTGCTAGGGGCCTTTTCCTTCCTTTTCCCTAGCGATTTTTTAAAAGGTTAATTCCCCTTTTCAAATTCGAAAATTTTGGTTCACTTCCCCGGGCACAATTTAACCTTTTTGGTTTTTAGTAAAAACCCTTTCAAATCAATGATTGTTAACCTTTTTCCCCCCCCTTTTCCTAGCGATTTGTTTTAAAGTTAAAAAACCCCTTTTCAATGCGTTTAATTTTAGGTTTCACTTTTTCCAAGGGGCCACAATTTAACATTTAGTTTTAAATAATTTTCTTACAGTCCCAAAGATTGCTAGACCTTTCCCCCCTTTTCCTTTGGCCCATTTTTTAATGTTAATTTTTCCCCCCCTCAAAATTCGATGAAATTTAGGTACACTTCCAGTGCACAAAAACCAGATATGGCGAAAAACCAAGATCCCCACAGGTTTAATCCCTTTATTTTTGCCCCAGTTTTTTGATAGACGGTTCCAACACCCCCCCGTGTAGGGCCCGGGATATGGTCCGCCACCCCCACCGGCGGTTTTCCCCCCCGGGGGCCTAACCCGCAGGGAAAGTTAGAGAAAGAAAAGTCGATTGAGGCGACAAACGCCGAGACACAATTTCCCCTTAGGAGGTGGGAAAACAAACAAGGGTTTTCCCGAGGGGGTGTAATGGGGACCCTAACCTTCCCCCTTTACAGGGCCCTTTGAAATCCCCACCGCTCCCACTTGGGAAACCCAGTCCGCCAGGGTTCCAAAAATTTTAAAACTGTAAAACAACCCCTTGGGTTTTCAGTCCCCCGTAATCCTCCTACATTATGATAATTTCCCTTTCCCGTTTTTTACCCTTTCTTTGTTTGCCCTCAGACCCTTTTCCCAAAAACAATCGAAAGGGGGGAAAAATCGTCTCCTCCACCTTTTCCCTCCGGGCTGTTGCCCCAAAAAACCCAAGAGCTGTTGTTTTCTCATAAAAATAAAAGTTTTGGTTCTTTGGCCCCCGGGAAATTTTAAAAACATTTGCGGGGGCCCCAAAAAAAAAAATTTGAAAGAATTTTTAAAAAACGTAGAATTTTACAATCGGTTTTTTTTTACAATCTCTTTTAAAACCCAATTTATTTCTTTCAGTCGCGATTTTGTTTTTAAATTAAATTGAAGAGAAGCTTTGGAAGAAAAAGTTTTTTCCCGGCCCCTTTTAAAGCAAAAAATTTTTAAAAAACCCCAATTTTTTTAGATAATTTTAGGTTTTTTAAAACCCTACATTTTTAAAATTTTAAAATACAAAAAAAGGGCACAAATTTTTCAGTTCAAATCAAGAAACTTTTTTGGGAAATATACTAAAATTGCTTGAAAAAAAGACTTAAAGTAAAATCCCATTTCAAAACGCTTAAAACCCGATTTTTATCAAAAACATCCTTATCACAAGGGTTTCTAGTTGATTCTTTCAAAAATTTTCGTCTAAAAAACAAGTTACTCTTTAATTAAAATCAAAAGTTTAGTCACAATTAGGTTTAAAACGATCAACTTAAAAAAGTTAATTTTAAAATTTTTTTTTATTAATTTTTAAATACCTTAAAGTCTTTTAAAACACCATTTATTTATTTTACGATTGAGTTCATGTAAAAACTTGGCCCTTTTCCAATCATTAAGTTGTGCCCAAAAGGGTTAAACCACCACATGGTTTATTCCCGCCAAAAATGCATTTGGACGTGTTGGCCCAAAAAATTGGTAGAATTAAATTTTTTGTCAAAATTTCCCCAATTTCCCCTGAACTAGTTGTTTAAAATTTTTTTATTGTTTTTAGTAAAGTGAAAAAAAATATAAAAATATTTATTTTACCAAAAAATTAAATTTTTTTTAAAAAAGGGGGATTTTTAATTTTTTTTAAATGAAGCTTTTTTTAATTAAATTTTTGCGCTTTTTCTGTGTTAGAAAAATTTTATGTAATAAATAAATTTTCAGTTATCTTTAATGGTTTCTTTACTCATGAAAATTTTTAAAAAAAAACCCCCCACAAAAACCCAAAAGTTTTTTAAAATTTTTTTTTTGGTTTTAAATTGGGAAATTTTTTTAATATTATTTAAATTTAAAAAAAGATTCTTGATTCTGATAAAAACTTTAAATTTTAATTTAAAAAAAAAAAAATGTTTTTACAAAAAATTAAAAATTGCATTGTAAGGATCAGTAGGAGTATTTTTTTTTTATATTTCCCCTGTTGTTTTTTTTTGTTTGTTTTTTTTTTAAAGAAAAAATTTTTGTCGTTTAAATAATACAAATGAAAATTAAGGGGCCCAAAAAAATTGGGGAAAGGGAAAATAAAAAAACATTTTATTTTATTTAAAAAAATGATAAAAAATCAAATAATTTAAAAAAAAAAAAAGTAGTGCAAATTTCTTTGGTATTTTATTACCAAACATTGGTGCAAGGGAAATTTGAAAACAAAAATTTTACTTTTTCAGTTTTTCTAAAAAAATGTTTTCCTAAGAAAATTAAAGTTTATAAAAATTTTTAATATGAACAATGAAATTTGTTACCTTTTAAAAAATTTTTATGAGAAAAAAATTTATTTTTATATGTTAGTTTTTTTTTAAGAAAAAGGGATAATTTGTGATTTGGAAAACCTTTTTTAAAGGGCTTTAAAACCCTTTACTCAATGGGGGTTAAAAAAAACCCTACCTTTTGGTTATAACTCTTGGGTTTTTGTTTTATGTGAGTTTTGTAAGTGTTTGTTTAGGGTTAAAAATAAAAAAACAAATTAAAATTTTTTTTTAAATTTGGTTTTACCCCGGTAATTTCCCCTAATTATTTATGTACCATTTGGTTGGGAAATATGAAGAATTTATTTTAAAAAACTTTTATTGGGTTTCCTGGTTTTTTTAGTTGGTTTTTATTTATTTATTTAAACTTTTTTAGTTGTTTTTTTTTGTTAACGTTTTATAGTTTATTCTAGCCCTTCTAAATAGTTCAAATAAAGCCAAAACTTTTAAGGGCCCCCCCAGAATTTAATTTTTTATATTTTTATTTATTTTAAAAATTGTTGGAAAATTTTTAAAAATTTTGTTTTGCCAAATACAAGTAGGGTGTTATCAAAAAATGTCTCCGTATTTTAAAAGAAAGGCCAAACGCAAAAATTTTTGAAAATAGTGCATCATCCCAAAATATTTATTACACATTGTTTAAAAATTTTTCTTTGAATAAATTTAAAAATCTTTTTTTTAAAAAGTTTTTAAAAATGTTTAAAAAACCCTTTAAATCCTTTTAATTGTTTAATTCATTACCATTGCTTTTTTTTACAATTTTTTGTTTTCCCCCAAAAATTTTTTTTAATTTTTATTTAAAAAAGAAAAAAATTAAAAATTTTATGAAAAATAGACTTTAAAAAAATAATAAAAATCCATTCTAAACATTTAAAAAAAAACATCTCAAAATTTTGGTCACAAAAGGACACTTAGCTCGTTGTGTGAAAAAAAAACTTAAAAAAATAATAATATTCCATTATAAAAAATATTTTAAAAAAAATCTTTTTTTTTTTTTTTTTTTTTTTTTTTTTAATTTTTTTTTTTTGGGACAAATAACCCTTTTCACAGTTTTTTTGTTGGGCCTGGTATGATGAGAAAAATTTAAAGTTTCCTGTTTTTTTTAAATTTAAAAATTTTTGCATGTTAAAATTTGGGTTAAAGTTTGAACCCCAAAGCATTTATTTTTGGGATAAATTTTTTCAATTTTTAAAATTTTGTTGCAAACCCAAAATTTTAAAGGTTTAAATAAGAAAACATATTCTCTTATATAAAAGTCTTTTTAACACAAGTACCTAAAAATTTTTAAAAAAAAAAGTTGTTCTCCCCCCTTTTAAACCTTTCATTTTTTAAAAATTTCCCTTTTAAATTTTCCATTTGAAAAGTAAATTTTTTTGGGGATAACAGTTTAGCAATAGTTTTTCCCCCCCAAATTTTTACAATTAATTTTTTGAAAATTCTATAATTTTTTTTTTAAATTTGGGGAAAAATAAAAAACAGTACACAAACCCCGAAAAAAAATATTTACAAAACAAATTTTTTATTTCTTTTTAAATTAAAGAATGAGACCCGGCAAAGTTTTTATTATCCAGCTTTTAAGTGTTGTAGAGATTTTAATTTTGAAAAAGAATAATAATTTATTTCCCCCCGTTTAAAAAACAAAAAATACTTTTTAATAAATTTTTTATGCACTTGATTTTAAATGGAAATAACCTTTTTCAATAGCAAATTTTTAAAAAATTTTCATTTTAAAAAACATCCCTTTTAAACCCCACAAATTATAAAAATTTCCAAAATTTAAAAACTACGATTCTAAGCAATTTCTTACAAAATTAAAAAAATTTATCCTAAATGAAAGGGTTTGAAAAGGGTAAGCCCTGTGTTTAAAAGGTTACATTTTTTCCCTTTTTTTAAATAAAATAAAAATAAAAAGCCCCTACAAAAACCCCTAAATTTTAAATTTGAGTAAAATGAGAATTTTGTCCCCCTTTTTAATTATAAATGGGAAAAACATTGTACAATATTATTTGGGAAAAGGGTTCCGTTTTCCCCCCTAACAACGGGCATGGTGGGTGAAATAAAAATTTTCCATCGACTTGGATTTCTCCCTTTCAGAAAATCCCCGAGTTTTTTTTAGAAACTGTAATGGTAGGCATTTTTTTGCAACAAAAAAATTTTTTTTGTTTTTCACAAAAATAGGGGGGATTAAAACATTAAAAGCTTTAAAGAAAATTTTGAATCGTGGATTTTAAGTATATAAAAGTATTTTTGTAGAAAATACAAAAAGGGGGGAAAAAAATACTAAGAGAGGAGGGGAAAAAAGGTCCAATAACCCAACCCCCCCAATTTCAATACTTTGGTATTGACCCCCCCCGCCAACCTCAAAATTTTTCCCCAACCCCTTACCCCCCCCGCCAAACCCCTACACATAAAATTGGTATTTTACCCCCCTCGCCCCAAACCCTTTCACATACAGTGATAATTTATGTATGTTTTAATTATTTCCGGAATCCATTCCCGTTATCTTATAATATAAAATGGACTTTAAATATTTGTTGACATTGCAGGGTTTTTTAAAAGAATAACCTTTTTTAAATTTTAAGGGAAACCCTGAGGGAAAAACATTTTTCTCTAAAAACTAAGCAAAAAAAAAAATTTGATTTTGGGAAAGTCAAAAATCTGGCGCCTTTTAAGTTTTGAGGGCTTTCAACTGAAATTTGGTTTAACTTTTAAACTAAAAAAACTTGTAACAAAAAGAGAATTGAAATTTTTTTTTTTAGGGTTTCAAAAGGTTTTAAAATTTCCCAAAAATCTTTTTAAAAATTTAAAAGTCCCCCTTGGGGCCCCGTGGCATAGGGGAAGACCTTGGGCTTTCAGGTGTGTTAAAGTTTTCCCAGAAGTTCCCTTTAAATTTTTACCACTCGTAGGGGAAACCCTTTTAAAGGGTTCCCAGGGTGGAAACCCTTAGTTTACAGCCCAAAAGGGGCCAAGGAAAGTGCACCAAAAACAAAATCCTTTCCGTTTTGAGGTTGTCCTGGGGAGTAGTCCATTTTTGGGGCACTGTTTTAAAGAAAAAGGAGGGACCAAATTTTCCAAAATTTTCATTCCGGGTTTTAGTGGTATTTTTGGGACTTTTTTAAAACCCACTTTTCCCCATCAACACCACCCCGCTTGCCAAAAAACTTTTTATTTTGGGTTTTTGACCCCACCCAAACCCCCCCATTACACGTGTAGTGGGGAAGGACAAAAAAACCCCCCACGTTTCCCCTACAAGACAGTTGGTTTAATACCCAATTTTTCCCCGTTTGTAGATGGGTTTGGGTGTTGGGGCATTCAAATTTTTTTGTAAGGGTGATCGGGTGGGTATTACGACTGGGACAAGTATTGTCCACCTTTTAATTAAGGCAGTTTTTGGGGGGGTTAAAAAAGGAAAGCAAATTTCCCCCGGGAAAAGGGTTTTTTTTTTGGGGTTTTCCTTTGCCAAACAGGGGGAGAGAGTTGAGTTTGGGGAATACTTTTCGTCCCGCACCCGAATTCCCTTCTAAAAAAGTTGTTTCCACCCGTCTGAAATAAATATCTAGCATTTGACCACATCGGGACACAAAAAACGTGAAGGCCCAAAAAAGCCTTCCGTAGTAAGATCAAATCACCCCCACTATTTAACGGCTTAAGTGGGCAATGCAAATAAAAAAGCCCCAATTTGACTTTAAATGGTCGCAAGGCCCCTGAATTGGGGGGAAAAAGTTTACAGTGAAAGGGGCCCGGAAAAGTTCCCCCACCTTTGATTAAAAAACGGGCGAGTAGGTTTTAAAAAAAACATGTGCAGGTTTTTTCAAACCCCTAAGAGGAGTTTTTTTTTATTTTGGTTTAATTCTTAAAACACACGAAAAATTTTTAAAAAATGTGAGCAAAACAGTACTTCTAAGAAATAATTTTCCAGATTTTTTTCGTGGGTTTTTTAGTGCTTGTATTAGGTTTTTTGGGCCCAAGTGGGATAAGTACGATGATAAAAGGGCTATCATTGATTTAAGACCCGAAAGCCCTTTGGAAAACACAAAAGGGTTACGTATGTTAAATTTGGGGGGGTTACAAATGTGAAAAGTCTAAACCCCCGATATGTATAAAAAACCATCAGGGGTTAGAAAAATGAATCAATTTTTCCCCCGGGGGGAAAGGAGCACCCCGGGGCTTTTTAAAATGTTTTAATATCCTATAAAGGCAAAAAGTTTTCAAATAGTTTTGGGAAAACTGGGTTAAAATTCCCGCCTCAAATTTAAAATTCCCCTACCTAAAATGTCCCTAGATACCTTTTTTTGAAACCACCCCAAATTTTTCCGGGAATTATAACAAATTTTTTATTAAAAAAACCCCCAAATAGTTTTTTCCCCCTGAAGAAAATTTTTAAAAAATAATTTTTCCCCCCTTGGGGTGGTTTTAGTTTTATTAAAGCAGTATGGTTTTTGGGGTTTATTTCTTTTCGCGCATTTATTTTGAGAGGGGGTTAATTTTGAATGGGGGAAACCCTTTTTTTTAGGGAGTTGGAAAAAAGTCTTTTGGGCCCAAACCACCAGAGTGATGGTCTGGTAACCCAATGGGGGGTTTTGCCACGAGGGAAACGCATTTTTCGGGGTTTTTAGACTCCAAAAAGGATGCCCGCCCTTTAAAGGGAAAAAATCTCCTTTCTTTTGGCCCAAAGGGGTTTTCCCAAATTTAAGGGTTTTTTAAACTGTTAAGTAGGAATGTAAAGCTTATGTTAGTTAAAAATAGATGAGTCACACCAAAAAATTATGGAGGGAAAATTTTTTAAACCCCATTAGAGAGCAAGACGGGCCCGGAAGTTTAACAAATTTTTCTAGAAGATGAGCACCACATAGCTCAAGGGCAGAAAGTAACTTTCTTTTTTAAGGGAAAATTAAAGGGGGTTTTTTAATAATTTGTTTGAAAACGGGAAACCCTTTTCATTTTGGAACATGCAACGTATATACACTTCAAACTGCGTATCCATGCTCCCGAGGGATCTGAGAACCCCCTGTAAATTTTAATAGGCTAGCTTTTTGACCCCGTTGGAAGGCGCAGGGGGTTTACAATTGTCAAAGAATCTTAAAGTTCCCCAAAAAACTTGCCATTGCTTTGGGGTTTAAAACCTTTTTTTATGTTTTATCCCATCCAAAATTTTGTGTCCACAAGAGTTGATAAAAAATTTTCAACCACATTTGGTTTAAATGGAGCAAAAAAAACCACCCAAAATTTAAATTTTTTTTGCAATAGGCCCGAGGAAAACTTGACGTTTTTGTGCAGGGGAGAGAAGGGAGGGGCAAACTTAAATGAGAATGGAAACACCTGTAGGGATTAATGCAAATCCAAGGGTGGAGAAGTGGGGCTGGGGATTTAATCTTTGGGGGAATACCCGGGGGGTTTGTTGGGTGGGTTTCCCTAGGGACTTTTCCCGAAGCAAATCCCAGGGGAGTTAGGAAAACCACTTTCCCGGGAATTCCCAGGGCCCCTTCCTTGAATAGGGGCCGATGAGTTTTTTGCCCGGAGCCCGGATTGGGTTGGGGCCCCCTTATCTTCACTTTTTTGTGATGATGTCATCCACGTAGGGCTTTCTTAAGGATCTTGCTGCATCAGGGTATGCTTCTTTCCCCCTTTAATTCGGCTGGGCCCGTTTGGGGCCCAAAGGGTTCCCGATTGCCAAGTTTCGGGGGAGCTATTTAAATCCCAAATACAAGTCCTCCCCAAAAGAATTACTTTATAAAACCCGGTCTTCTTGGGGAGGCTTGGTTTGTCTGTGCATTGTCGAATTTCACAAGAAAACCAAATTTTGAACGCAAAAAATTTTTAAGGGAAAATTTACCCAAAAGTTTCCCCCTTTTTTTGCGTCCGGTAAAGGCAGTACCCCGGGGCCCGAGCAAAAAACACTTCCCTCGAAGACAGGGCTAGTTTTTGGGGTTTGGGGCTACTATTTTCCTTTAACCCCCCATGATACGGAAGGGAAAATTTTAAAAAGGAGAAGAGAGGGTCCCATGTTTTTGAAACTTTTTTCCATATGGGCCCTTTTAAAGAGAGATAATCCCTCAAAAAATTGCAGTAGAGGGTCTAGAAAATTTTGGGGGGTTTGGGGTTTTTAATTTTCCCTTTTTAAAAGAATGGAGTTTTTTTTCCCGCGTTAACTTAATGATCCCAAAGGGAGAGTGGGGAGGGTTTGAAAAAAGTTTGACTTTTCCCATATTAAAGTCCCTCTGGGGGGGGGGGGCCCCTCTAGTGCGTTTTGATGGGAAATGTTTTTAAACGCAAAAGTTGCTCTTCCGCCCTTAATTTTGGGCCCGGGGGGGGTTTTGTTTTTTTTTCCTGTACTCAAAATTTTTTTGGGGGGGATTGGTGTAAGTTTTAGTAGAAAAAGAGCGATGTGGGGAAAAAAAGGGAGAAAAGGGGAGCTTGGGGGCCCAAAAAAGGTTTCAGACCCCAGAGGGTAAGCCAAAAATGGGCTACCAAAGGGGATGATGCCTATTCAGGCCCCAAAGGAATGGGCCCTTTCACTGGTGAGTAAATTTTAGGAAAAAAAGCTTCCTCCTAAAAAAGAACATAAACACTTCCAGAAAAGGGGGGTCGGCTAAAGAAATTTTTTTTTCCTTTTTGGGAATAAATTCCGGGGTTTTAACTGAATCGAGGGAAACTCCCCCAGAAGTCCTTTCAAGAATTTAAAAAGGGTTGTTTAAAAAAACCAAATTGCCCCCCCCCGAGGTTTGAGGTCCCAGTTTTTAAAATATTCCCCTTTTGGGTTTTTTTGGGTTTTTTGGGTATGCCCAAACCTGAAAAAGGAGGATTCGAGCGATCAGCAAACCCAAGAGTTTTGATCAGCACGCTTGATATAAAATTTACACTTTCTAAACCCCCTGTCCAAAAAAAGCTTGAAAACAAAGGAGTTAAACCTTTTGGGGGGGGTGAAATTTTCCAAAGAAAGGGAAAACCCAAACAAAAAAAAGAGTGTGGTTTACGGGAGCCTGGTGTGAGCTTGGGAAAAACCCCCACACTGGGGGGCACTTTCTCTACAAAAAAGGATGAAGTGGGGTTATAAAATAACAAACGTGGTTTTTTAGGTGAATTTTTTTTGGGAAAATTTTCAACAAAAGGGGTGTTGGGGCGTTTTTTGTATGAGGGGCAGGGAAATTTAGACGCATTGTTTTTTTGTCATGGTTTCCTAGGCATGACACAAAAATTTTTTTTTTTTGGCCCCAAATTTATAGCGGTCTTGGGTTTTAAAAAAAGGGGAAGGTTTTAAATCTTGTTTAAAACAGTTTTTTGGGGACAGCTGAAACCGGGGATGGGGAGTGGTTTTTTTTTTTCATAGGTAGAGAGAAAAGCTAATGTTTTTTTGGATGTTTTCCCTTTATTTAAGGTGAATTTTCCCCCTTTTTTGGGCCCTTTTGGGGGTAGATAAATTTGCCATAATTTTGCCTTGGGGGGAAAAAGGGCTTTTGAAAAAAAAAGCAGATTATCCAACCCCACCCGGGGACCTTTATTGTTCAAAAAACCCAAATAATAAACTTTTTAAAAATGTTCTGGGGAAAAAAAGGGGAAATTCACCCCTTTTTTGAGAGTCTTTGGGCCCAAGTGTTTCCCTCCCTTTTTTTTCCCTTTAAAAAAAGAACAGAGGAAGGGAATTTGGGGTTTTTTCCCCCCTTTGGAGATTTTCGCCAAAACGAGAGCCTTTAAAAGGGGCCCTACTAAAGCTAAAAAAAAGAGGGTTTAAAAAATTTTCTTAAAACTTTTTGGGGGGCCCGTCGTAAATTTAGGGAGGGTTCCCCTATTTTTAATTTTTGATGCAAAAGTGGTAAAATCATTTTTGAATTTTTTGGGGGAAAACGATCCGGTTTTGTTTGAAAGGGGAACCAAAATTTGTTTTTCCGAATTTAAATTTGAGAGAAATTTTTCAAGGTTCAATTAGTTCTCCATATAAAAAATTTTTAAAGTAAGTTGGATTTTTCGTTTTCATTGGAACCCCTGCATTGTCCCCCCACACTAAGGTTTAAACAAATTGATAAAATCACCCAAAATGGAGAGGGTTTTTCCCTCAAAGCGTTTTAGTTCCAAATTTTGGGTAAGGGGAACGGGGTTTTGGAGCTTTTTAAAAGATTTGAATCCGTGTCAAATTTTTTAATCTGAGGGTAAGTTAGGGCTTTTTGCGGTGGGTTTTTGAAAGAGATTCGGAAAAAAGCTAATTTTTCCCGCAATTTGGGGTTTTCCCTTTTTTTTGCCCCCCTTATCCTCATTTAAAAAATTTTTTAAAGGGTACAATTTTTGTCGTTTTAACCCCAAAGGTTCTAAACCCCGGTGTAAATTGCTTTCGTAGTCAGCCGTTTTTTTAGCCATATCCGAAAAGTTATACAAAAGACTTTTTACTGTACTTGAGACAATTTGGGGGGGGCCCTTTTTGGGTAACTTTTCCCCACAAAAATTTTCCCAGGGACCTTTTTTTAAACCTTTGGGCCTTTAAATTTGAGCCGTAGATTTGTTCATTTGTTGAACTTTGATTTTTTCCCCGCCATTCGAAAGCACCCCAAAAAAAAATAATTTTTAAAAAAATATAACGGCAAATAAATGTTTTGTTTAAAAAAAGGGAAAATTAAAATTGCATAAAAAGGCCTAAAAATTTAAATTAAAACATACCCATTTTTATCAAAAAACCCCAAAAAAAGCCCAAATTTTAAAAAAAAGACATTTTAAAAAGGGAATATTTTAAAAACTAGGGAAATTTTAAAACCAAAAAAAAACATTAAACCCCACTTGAAAAGAAGTAAAAATTTTGCCAAAACAACATGTTAAAAAAAAACCCCCCTAAGTACGTAAAAGGGCCCAAAACAAAAAATTTCCCCCAAAAATTACAAAAAAATTTAAAAAAAAATTTAAATTTAGGGCCCAAAAATTCCCAAAAATACTTTTAAAAAAATAAGACTTAGGGCCTATAATTAAATTACCCTAAAGGAATATTGAGTAAAAAACAAAAAGATAAAATTCGTAAGTGACTTAAAAACATGGAAAATATTTATTTTTTTTTCAACATAAAAAAATTTTAAATTTTGGCAATCAAAAGGGTAAAAAATTTTAAATTTTCCCCACTATACCAATAAATAATTAAACTGAGAAGAAAATTGAACAATTCAGCCCAAATAATATCAAAAATGTTTTTTTAAATTTAAATCATTACAATTTGGCCTTAAAAATGGGAAATTTAAAATTAAAAATTTTAATTTAAAAATATTAACACTAAGGGGGTTTTTTAAATTAAACATTAAAATAAAAAAAAACAAATCAAAATTTAATTAAATATTAAACTACAATTTCAACAAAATTTTTGGGAATTTGTAAAAAACGAATGCAAGTGACGGTTTGGGGGGTTCTACAAGATGGCTGGGTGCCCCAACGTTTTCCTTTTGAAAGGGTTTAGAAAAAAACAATTGGGGTGACACTTTGGTCCCAAAAATTTTTTGAAATTTCTTAAATCCAAAAATTTTTTCAACAAAAATTAAGTTTCAGAGAAACAGTAGAGTTTTTTAAAGCAAACACTTAATTTTAAAAATTTCAGCACGATTTAATAGAAAAAGAAAATTTTTAAAAGTGGGCCCTTTTGGGTTTTTATATTAAACCCAGCCTCCAAACCCTTTTATTTGTAAAATTTTTAACTGTAATTTTATATTTGCTGTTTTTCTTTTGTATTCGGCCTTTTCAAAACCTGAATGTATGTTAAGGGGGGGGGGGGCTGTTCTTGGAAGGTTTTTGGGCCGAGAAATTATTATTAAAAAAGGAAAGGGTTTTTTCTTGTTTTTTAAGAGTTCTCATTTGTTTAAGGTCTTTCTTCTCTCCGAAAAATTTTACACTTACTTCGCGCACTGGAAGGACGAAAGGGGCCAAAAGGTTTCCCGATAAACGAGAGGCCGGGGCAAGACGGAAAAGGCGGACGAACTACGCATGGCGACAGAGCTGATTTTATGCTTACCCCCTTTTCGTTCCCCTTGGGGTTTGTTTGGTCGGGAAATCGGGGTTTACAAAAATTTAGAGAAAATTCCCATAGGTAGGAGTTTTAATTTTATTGCCGTGAATTTGAATTTTTTTCTGTGATTTATAAAAAATATAAGAGGAATTAAAAAAATTTAAATTTTTCAATTTTAGGTAATATTAAAAGAATTTAAAAATATTAAAAATTTTTAAGGGCCCTCAGAAACTTAAAATTTTCTAAAACAAAGGGTAAAAATAAATAATGAATTTTGTACGCAAAAACACTACTTTGTTTTAAAAAAAACCGTTTAAACCCAATTTGGGGATTCGCTCATGTGACGGTTTACAGCCTTAATATTTCAAAACAAACGCCGTTAACGTTTTCCCTTTTTGATATATTTCCCTTTTATTTATTATTAAAAATATGATTTTTTAAAGGGTAAAAAATAATCATCTTTAAAGTTCTTTTTTGGGGACGTAGGGAAAATTTCCAAAACAACCCTGTTTTTCGCACCCTGATTTGGCAGACCGGGTTGGGCCGGCCCCTTTAACCCCTTTGGCCGGGGAATTTTTGGGGACGAGCTTTTTCGGCTCTCGGTTTTAAACCTTTTTTTTGGGCCCCGGGTCGTCTAAAGCAGAAATTTTGGTTGCCGGGGGAAATTGTTTCCATTAATCAACTCCGAGCTAGTTTCACTAAAGTGTGAGGACCTGTTAACACATTGTTTGCAGCATCACGCCTCATGAAACATTAACAGAACTTCAGTTCCTAAGAAAGTATCGAAAACGAGATATGCTAATTAGTATTATCTAGGTACCTTCTCATTTTCTTATTACTCTGTTTTCTTGGTTTTTGATTCGAATTGGAATGAACTTATAATTTCAAAAAGGTGACACCAACTGCGTGGTTTGGGAAGATCTGCTGTCGGCTGTAAAAAGCATCGTCCCATAAATGGACTTTAATGTGTTTTCTTAGTTACGTTTTTATTTGGATATATCCGGTACGCTTTGCCATTTCGAGATGGTTTTATTAAGCTCAAACAGTAATGATAGAGAGGAACTGGTTTGTGGCTCCCACCTCACTTGAGCAGAGACGTAGCCGGGGGGGGGGGGTCCGGACCCCCCCTTCAGGTGCCAAGCTTAAAATGTTTCCAGGCCTAGTAGGCCTGCTTATTACTTCTTGAGAAAGTTTACTTTTGCTGATTGTATCATAGTCAGATTGATGTATGGAACGTAGTCAATATTATTTATAAGATTAGGTCAATATATTTAATTAAGGTGGTCGTTTCCCAAACCGCCAAGTCACTGCTGGAAAGTCAATAACGCATTTAGTAGGGATACCTTTTTACCGACGCAGGCCGGAAGTCTATTTCCGGTGCAATGAGGAGAGACGAGTAGCCCCAGGCGAATCGAAAAGCCGTCCTCTTGTGGCTGACCGTTGTCAATACTAGTTTTACCAATGAAAACAGATCTATAACAAGCGGGAAGAGTTAGGGAACTAGTAAAACTTCCTGTAACATACGAAAAGAGCTTAGCGCGGTTACCAATACTGGTTTGCTTTCTCTCTCATTCTCATTTAGGCGGGTTACACACATATGCATCTCGCACGGTGCGACTAGCATTTTTGATGCCAGTAGCACTGTGCGAGATGCATATGTGTGTAACCCGCATGCAGGCTGCATGGTCGTGGCACGTGCTAGTGGCAAGCTGAGAGAGGTGGGGACTTTTTGGCGCTCAGTTCATTGGAAAATGTCGTCGTCGGATGATGAAATGCTGTTGTTACTTACCGTCATTAGAAGAAGACGACGTCAAAGAAGAATAAATATTGAACGTGAATATTGGATACACCCTTATAGGCGCCAAAATGTTTATTATTGCCTTATGGCCCTTAAGTAGCCAATACATAATCAGCAAACAGCTAATTTAAACTGGGGTATACACTATTTAATTGCAAATTATTATTAACAAAACTCAAGCTATTCAAAAAGTGACTTTCCGCACTTGTCAACGTAGTACACCGGGGGAACAAGAGCATCAGGGCTTGGAAATGTGTTCTGCGCATGCGCCAACTCAAGATGCACGCTGCATGCAGCGCCAAAACACCGACCGATCGGTTCCTAGTGGCGCTGCACGCTGCATGCGACTAGCACACAAGCTGCACGATGCCAGTAGCACCGTACCAGTCGCATATGTGTGTAACCCGCCTAACACAGGTTGGTCTTCGAGCTGCATGCTAGTCGCACCGTGCGAGATGCATATGTGTGTAACCCGCCTTAATCTTCCCTCTCACCCTAGTGGCAGCCGCGCCAAGATAGCAAAATTAGAACAAAAGTAGACTGTCTTTTTATTATTGGCTTTTCGCTTCTTGTTCTTGTAGATGTGTATTCATTGTTTGTACAGAGAAACGATTCGTTCTTGCCTCTGTACTAACGCAGGCCTAAAAAAATGTAAAGAGATTGGCTTTTTGCTTCTTCTTCTCGTGGATGTGTATTTATTGGTTTTACAGAGAAAGGATTCATTCCTGTCTGTACCTACACATGCCTCAACAATGTAAAGGGATTGTATAAAAAAGGTAGTTCTTTTTGTGAACTAATGTGTATTATACATCCAATAGTGTAATACACATTAGTTGCAGCTAAACCATTACAGCAGTGTGGTGATAAAAATGAGCTATTATCATGACCCAGTCCTGGATAACTCATATTGTACTAATTATACATAACCCAAGGTATGAAAGTCACTTTTTAAGTATTAAAAAACTAATCTATGCCAAATAGCTAAGAGTAAAAAAAAAAAAAAAAACTAATACTGTACCAAGAGTACAAATAAATTCAAATTTAACTAAACAGTTAGTTTATTTTAAATTATTTAGTAAGAATGTAACTAACAATAGTTTTATTGTGTTCAAACATCTTTAATTCAAATATTGTTCTGATTATAACTTATAAATCCTTAAGAGCAGGCCAAAACAATTACGAAAATGAAGAAAAACTGAATAATATTTTTTCGTAACCTCGGCGATGTTGGTACTCAAATTGTGCGGAATTGTGCCATGATCACTAAAATGGCAATCGAACCATTACTAAGCACGTTAGCACCATCGTCGTCATTAAGACTATCGGGAATTGCTGTTAACCAAGGGTGCTCTTGCTCTTCACTTATGTCCAGTCTGAGTTTTATTTTCCTGATCAACTGTTCTTCGAGGTCTCTACGTGTCTATAAAGTTATGAACGATATTGTAAGCTAATCTGTAAATGATTTAAAAATGATAAAAATACGCCATTCTCACTATACAAGTTGTCTTTTTTTAATTTACAATTATCACCAAGAGGGTAGTTTTTAATGTTCAAAACTAAATTTAGTATAGTTGTAATATATTAAAAACGGACCAAAAATTACAATTAAAAAGTAATTCAATTTGTCGAAGGTTAAAGGCTGGTGATATCACTGTTATATTTTAGAATATATTTCAATGTAAAGCGTATTTTTTAATAACACTAAAAATCGTGTAGTGTGAAAACCAACCAACAACGGAAAAAAACTTGTACGAACAAAATCGTGTAGTGTGAAAGAAGCGTTCATATGAGCTATTCTATAGCCTATTAATCATAATAAAGAAATTGTTAAATTGGCATATTCTAAAAATAACTGTGTGGGTATTATTATGAACTCATGCGCGGAAGGCCGCCATTATATGGACAGACAGACAAAATAGACAGACATTGTTACATTTATTTATAAGTTTTATTTATTTGTTGTTCTTAATAAATATTATTTTCACCAGAAATTACGTTTAATTTTTCAATATATTAGCCTATAGATGTGTAGGCATATTTTTGAAACTATTCGTATATCAGACAGTTCTTTTCTCACAACGATTCAACTCATTCTTTAACAGTGATTTTTAAGAGTAGATTTTACTTATTATGTAATGTCCTTTCTACAAAAATTACAAACTACAAAAGATAAAACTATATAAAATACTGTTGGAATTTAGGTTAACTAAGAATTATGTGAATGTATGTATTCTGAAATTATCCTTTGAAACTCAGCTTGTTTCATTATTTTAAATTTAATAAATTAACTGAGAATAAAAATTGAAATATCAAATGGAATGTGATATGTGGTAATAAGTGATTGAAATGTTGGCCAGCAGAACGAGAAGTAAGCCATGATCAGTGCCCATAAGCAGTGGAAGATGGTTTTGGTTTGTTTATAAATATTCCATTTGTAATCTACATTTATGTTGTTATGGTGGTCTTTAAACATATATGAGTCTAAGCATTGATTATATAATGAAGGGTCTAAGTAAGTAAGGAGGGTAGTAAGGTTTCCTGGATGTATTAGGAATTAAATTAAACAAACGAGAAATTATTTTATGTTGATTTAAACTGAATAATGAGTATTGAAATAATGTAAAGATATCCATTAAGATGGATATTTATAGATAAAAAATATAATAAAAAGAACTATATGGTTTGTATGTTTTGAGATTACTTTTTACATACTCTAAAATCTTTGGTATTCAAGTCAAATTTTCATGTGAACCTCTCCTTCTGCAATTTCTGGCTACGTCCCTGGCTTGTGGATGGACACACAACCCTATATTTACCATAAAAGCTGCTGTCTGATTTTATACATAAATACGAATTTAATGATAATCTACACTTACATTAAGTCATGTTAAAGCATGCAAGTCAGGTTGCAACTTAGAAAGTTAATGTAGGATTTAGCAACTCGTTTAGTGTTGGTAAAAAAGTTACTCAGTAATAAGAAATTAAAGTATGCAGGGAAAGTTTGTAGTATCTATACCTAGAGTCATAATTAAACATAACTTCGAATGAAATGTACTCGTAGCACTGATCTTCAAGGGTTGTAGTGACCTATTTCTATTTTACAGGACTTTCAATAGCGAATCGGGTATTCAACTGGTCGGTAGTGTAGTTGGTTAAATATTAATTAAGGATGTTCGATCGAAAATTATTTATGATTTTTTTAAAATTAAATTATTAGTATCGACGTAAGTAAGTAATAAATGTGTTACGGGAAAATTTTTTTAAAATTTCTTTATGAAGATATGGCTGCCCAAAGTGACTAATTTGGCCTGTTTGGTGCATAACTCATGAACAAACCATGTGATATATTTTATTAAATTTTGAGAATATAGTGGACAAAAAGTACTAACCTTATATATAGGAAATCTAAAAAAATATTTTTTCCAAGTGTTACCAATTATTTTTGTATAAATGATATTTTTTCAAATTTTTAATTGAAATTTGTACAATCACCTTTGGCTAAAAAAGTAGATTAATAATGTATATAAAATTCATTGATAGAGTTTACTATTAATAGTCTTCATTGCCCCTCTGAAAAACGATAAAAACATGGTTTTGTAGTCTTCTGATTCGGATGCTAATTTTCAACGGATTGTCTTAAAATTCGGTAATCGTGTAGTTGAAGAGTTGCGGCATGCCCCTTGGACATGATACAGTATTTCAAAAAGATTAATTAAAATATATGTATTTTTTAAATCTGAAATGTATGATTTATATGGTTCTTTTGTAAGATCACCAAGAGGTTTTGACCAATATTTACAAACTTCTAAGGTGCAAGAGGCATGATGCAACTCTTCAACTAAACAATCATCTAGTTTCAAGAAAATCCGTTTAAAAATAGCGCCCGAAACAGGAGACTACGAAACCATGTTTTGACAATACAGTAAACCGTACCAGCCGTCAGAGCCTACTGCACTGCATGCCTTTCACAGAACTTGGGCTGGTCGACTGACTTGTTTGGGTGTTGGTTTTGAACCAACAACTGTTCTTCGTTTTATTTACTTATGACGAGAGGTGTGCGTGCGGGCGACGCGGTTCAGAGCGGCTGCAACTATGTTTTTAGAACGGCACAATACCCCTCACCTCCCTCCACTCTACCCTCCCTCATATCCTAGGCTTCTCTCCAGATCGCTAACTTGGCAAAGGTAATGAAGAGTGTGTGATGAAGTTGTGAAGCGTAGTGAATCAAGAGCTTTACTACGCTTAGCGGCAGTTGCAATAAAATCTATAGGTAACTAAATTCCTTAAAACAGGGCTCTTGGACAAACACCCTTAACCCAAAATTTGAACAAATATAATTTATAGAAAAACTAGTGGCTTGTTGGGGCAAAAGCCCCTATACAAATAAATTTAAAATTTGCTGTTAATACGTTTACTGCGTTGTTATAATTTCTCGGCCATTCATCCTATGCGTCACGCGATCTCGTTGCATATCATCAATTCAGTGCGGGACGAGATCCTGAGATCTCTTTGGGCAAAAGAAGTTCTGCGCACAATATCACGTCATCAGTTGAAGATAGAGCACTCTAGGTTATTGTTTTAGAACTATCAAGTATCAATTGTCTGACGTCATAAGTGCTATGCAGGGTGTGGATATAGCGTATAAGCACGGGCCACGGGTCGCATATAAGGAAGTACTGTTGTAAATTATACCCCAGCTGAGAAATTGAGGTTATATTGTAAATAAACACACGACTCAGCAACGGCGTGGAACAATTCTCCCACCTTTTCAAACAACAGCTAACAATCGACAATGTATATAGATCTCGTACCGCATATAACTAATATGTCATTACTCTGGTGCTATAGATCTCGCGAAAGATATAGGTTACTATTAAATTCAAAAAGGAAAATGATTCCATTGAGTTTAACTCCTGCAACAATGCGTTAATTACAAAGAAAAATATCACAAACGCAAATAAGGAATTACATACGAATTTCATCACCGTATGAATGTAAGCCTACGACACAAGTCCTCGGGATCTCATGACGCAGTGAACGTGTTAAATATTTAATCTATCAGTGGCGTATATATGGGGGGGGCCGAGGGGGCCTCGGCCCCCCCCTGAAATATACAAAAATAAACATTTGTTTATCCATAAATAAAAAAAATGTTCATCACATTTTATGTATTAATATTTCTAAACATATACAATGATATCGGTGTAATTGTGTACATTATAAACATATATCATTTTAACTTAAAACATAATATTATCCCAATTTTGTAGGAGCTAGAATAGCGTAAAATGACATCTCCATGAGTTTACTTTTTGAAAAATTTCCCAGGGGGGTACCCCCGGACCCCCCGGTAATGTGTCTTGGTAATACTTGCTTAACCAAAATCGGCCCCCCCCCGAAAAAAATTGGTATATACGCCACTGTAATCTATAATATTTAATTATTTATAGTTTTGTAAAACTCATCCTCATATATAGATTAATCAGGTATTATTGTTGTGTTAAAGTTTGTCTGTACAGTTTTGTTGTTGTTGTAAGGCTTGTCTATATCGTTATTTTGGTCGACTGTATTTTCAATAAACTTTTATTCAATAAATTTAATTCCGTCTAGGGATTTTACTCTACTAAATGAAAAGTTGCCCATGTGTAAACACTGGTTTGTTCAGTTGAATACCAGTCTCTTAAAGGTTTGACCTTGTGCCTTGTTAATTTGGATATAAAACATTAACAGCTGGAATATTTAATGTGTCATATTGACAGCTGGACTCAATAAATCAAAACAAAAGTTAGAAACCCTCTTCACATAAGATTAACATGAGAATTTTGAATGACAATGGGGTGGAGCCCTACAGGCGAATAGCAACACTTTTTTTGCCCGCCATCTACAATTACAGAGATTTAAAAATGAGACATTTCCGAAGGCCGTAGGTGGAGTGTAGCGCTTGGAATTTTGACGCAACCGATTCGCCTTACGAAATTAAATATATAGATAATCAGAAACACTTAAAACAATATTATTTTTAGATTTCCTATATACTAGGTTGGTTAGTACCTGTTGTTCACTGTATTCTCAAAATGATAATAAAATATATCACATGGTTTGTTCTTCAGTTATGCACCAAAAAGACTAAATTAGTCACTTTGGGCAGCCATATCTTCATAAAAAAATTTGTTAGAAATTTTCCCCATAACACATTTATTACTTACATGGATACCAGCAATTTTATTTAAAAAAATTTGAAAAATAATTTTCGATCTAACATCCCTAAGTTAACTGCTCAGTTCGATTACAATCTGAGCCAAACAAATGTTGAAAGGGATCAGCTTATAACCACACGTTCATTTGTCATTGTGGTATTGATGATTAATGTCAATTTCCAAGGACTAGTTGATCTTAGTTTGTATACACCTACGATAGATATTCCATATAATGGAATATTTATGCCTGTAATTTTGTTAGTTATTGAGGCTCGCAACCACAGCTGGTTTAAACTGCATTACATTTATACTAGCGCTCCACAATGGGCCACAAAACATCTGATATTTGAGACTCAAAATTTAACATTGTATAGAAAATCTATTTTTGTATAAAATCAATGCTGATACACACGAATCGCAACCACATACTTCTTTGAAATCCGTGCTCACTAATATTTTGACAATCAGTTTCTTAAGAATAAAGACAACGTTATGTTCCACAACTATCATACTCGTATTAGCAAATAAACATTACCTTTGAGAAAAACAAAAACTATATATTTGCTATAAGAAAAGCATGGTATTTAAAGATCATGGCATTTTAACAATCAAAATTGACATACTTTCAGTGGCGTATATAGAAGAAAGAAATAGGCCCTAATAGAAAAAGAGCTCTCGTTTTCCGTGAATCATGAACACTATTATGTAATTGACAAATAGACTGACAGATGGTTCGTTTAGATTTCTCCGTTGTTATGTAATATAATGTACATTATTCTAACACCAATGTTTTTTATTAATACAGAGATGCGAATGTCATTTTCTTAAAACTTCCATGCTACCGAGGCTCTTGTTGTCATGGCAGTAAAATACCTGGAAACAAGTTACCTAGTGTAATACAGACAAACAAATCATAATAACCTCTTTCTTCCAAAATTTCTTTGACATTAATCGAGACAACTCGGTAACTCTCTCCTCGGACGTGCTAGAGTTGCGACTTTTATTTATCTATTTTTTAGTTTATTATTTATTCTTAAGACACCGATCGTCAAGATATGGCCAAATATGGATTCCGAATGAGCTTAGATGAGAGAATGTAGTCATTGTTACAAACTAAGGCCGACTAAGTGTCATTAATTAATAGCCCAATGACAAATAAACAGCCGGTGGTTATCAGCTGATCTCTTTCAAAATGTGTTACGACTCTGATTGGGATCGAACTGAGAACCTTTAACTTAGGAAGCTGGGATTTAAGGGATGCTATCAACCAGTCTATACAAGACAAAATAAACAAACTGACAAAGTGTAAAATGACCAAACTAGAATTTGTTAAGTGTGAGTCTATGTTGTTGCTGCCACTTTGCCTAGAAAAGGAGACGGTATGTTCATGCAAGGCTAGTAAAGAGGAGGTAGGCCCACTTCTTATATGCAAAGAAGCCTGCGCTTAGAGAGGTCTGTGACGTCATGGCTAGACCCGGCGGCCGCTCCAACACTAGTGCATGCAGGGAAAACGAACGTTCACTTGATTACAAATCAAAATATATATTAATTAAAATGTTCTATGAGAGAATTATTTTTGTATGAATCTACGTAAAAGTGACTTGATTGGGGTTTAATAAAATATATATTTTTGATAAATGTACAATTTGTTTAAAACAAACATAAATTACCTATATCAATTTGGCAATACTATATCAATCATTATCAATAATTTTAATGATACAGTAAATAATATTATATTCAATTTAAGCACGCTTAGACTTTTTGTTCAGTTTCAAAATTTATTTTACTTTTTCATGTGTATGGATATCCACTGTAAACTCCAATTCACAAACTAAATAGTTTTACAATCCTATAAATATACAGCAACTGCTGATATATTCAAATATTCTATTGTAAGTAGTGTATAAGTACGGGTTCTGGCACCACTCTCGGGTATCTTCGGGTATCTTCGGTAGTAGTTATTTTCTGAGAGAGCGAGACCCACTTTTTTTTGGTCACGTGACCGGATCCAAGATGGCGGCGCAGTGTTGCCAACCCCCCACCCCCTCCCCCACAAAATTTCCCCCATTTCCCTCAAACTTCCCTCACATTTCCCACGTCATACTATATAAAATGCACTTTTTTCCAATATGGCGTCTTTATACTATATAAAATACAAAAGATGGCGACCGGATCCAAAATATCGGCAGTCACGTGACCGGAAGTGAACCGGAAGTGGACCGGAAGTGACCGGAAATGGACCAGGGGTGACCGGAAGTGGACCGGAAGTGAACCGGAAGTGACCGGAAATGGACCGGGGGGGGGGTGACCGGAAGTGGACCGGAAGTGGACCGGAAGTGACCGGAAATGGACCGGGGGTGACCGGAAGTGGACCGGAAGTGAACGGAAATGGACCGGGGGTGACCGGAAGTGACCGGAAGTGACCGGAAATGGACCGGGGGTGACCGGAAGTGGACCGGAAGTGGACCCAAGATGACCGTCCGAAACGGAAGCAGTGGTACTTACCTCCGTGGGAATTTTCCATTTTAAAATTTCCCTCCAAATTCCCAAATATCTCTTACATTTCCCACACCATACTACATAAAATACACTCCTACCCTTTTCCCCGTTATACTATATAAAATGCTTTCGTGTACTTCCGACAACCGTCGGCTACCTTCGTACGCGTCAGCTGCTGGTCCAGCGCGCATGCGCGTTGTTACTCTACTCATATATACACTATAACAAATGTAACATGTCTTATACTCTATGTGGCTGACCCAATCGCAGCACACCTAGCGGCAATGTCGATCAATCACAGCGCACTTAGCGGCAATACCGATCGCAACGCCCCTAGCAGCAATACCGACCGATCACAGCGCACCTAGCGACCACACCGGTTCGTGGGTGGTGCATGCGCAGAGACTTGCTACTCTGTGGCAATATACACTATAACAAATGTCGATTGCTCTCTGTGCAAATGCGCACCTAGTGGCAAAATTAAGCGTATGCTTTCGGAAACATGACACCTTCGGAAGGGAAGTCCCTCCTCCCTTCCCAAAGTCCCATGTCATACTATATAAAATGCAAAGGATGGTAGACATTTACATATGTACTATATAAAATGCTTTCGTGTACTTCCAACGACTACCTTCGTACGCTATTCATCTGTCAGCTACTGGTCTGGCGCGCATGCGCACCCATATGCTACACTCTGATTGGTTGCCTCCTCACTTTACAGGTAATCTTTCTCACACGTACTGTTAGCCTACCTATTTAAATTAATTTTGAATGTTACTATTAACATGTGCTCTTACCTTCGGGTACCCATCTACGGCTTCCTTTAACATACATCCTACCTATACTTATCTATTCAATCACGGTTCAGTACATACTCAAGGCAACCCGCAATACACGGTTTATTTAAAAATTAAGGGGCAGCTATATTTAATACACTGTTAACCTTTTGGTCCTTTAACTCCCATCTACTTAACTTCATATCAAACACACCTAACATCCTTCAAACTTAATACGCTAGCTTCTCACTCTTACCAATGCCTAACCGGACTATCAAACTGTACTTACAGGCTTTATCAGTCCGTTACTACAAGCTTCACATTGTCTTTCATTAACTAACAATTTCCTATTTTCACCCACCTTTGCGTGCGTGTACATGTTACCTAGGTTACATTACTTACTTTCACTCACTTTTATTATCAATTCTGTGGACTCTCTATTACCTCACTTCCTATCCAGAACCTATCAGTTCCCCTACACCTAGCCTCACTTCCTATACTCAAAAATCCCTTCCTTTGTACTATAGCGACACTCAAGGACTAATTCACTATCATTTCACAAACCGTGTCTCACTGCCTCTGCTCGGTGAACTGACAGTCCAATAGTTCTCGCGCACTTGTCTTATCGAAACCACTTCCATTACCACAATCATTGCTTTACATCTTTTATTTGCTCAATGTCTTTTAATAATCACTTAACTAACATTGTACATAGTCCCTTCTTCTCATTTTGAAAAACAGTACTACACAGGATGACGTAATCGGAGTTTCAAGTCTGGACAGGCGCGTGACTCATACAGCGGCTGCGAAACTCGGGTATAGGGCTCCAGGCGCCAGACTGGTTTTCATGTCTAGGCGTGGACCTAATCACCCCCTCCCCCTCCCCCCTCGATCCCTATATAAACGACCAACACACTCAATCTTTCTCACTTCTGCTCTTGCACTCGTACTGATCAGACGTGTCTTCACTTTGCTCCTACTCAATATCAGTAATTATTCTTGTAATTTACATTTTGACCTTTGTTCTTTGTGCGGTATTTTGAATTTGTTTCACCCACTCCCCCCTCGATCCCTATATAAACGACCAACACATTCAATCTGTCTCACTTCTGCTCTTGCGCTCGCGCCGATCAGACGTGTCTTCACTTTGCTCCTCGATATCAGTAATTATTCCTTTATATTTTGGACGCCGTTCTCTGTACGGTATTTCAAAGTAATAATCAATACTTTGTGCCCTTTGTTTTTCTTCCGATTTAATTTTGTTTAAAAGATGGAATCCTTTTCCATATACGACAACCTCGTCACCATTTCCCGCCGCTTCAACACTTCCGATCCCGACCCCCTTACTGTTCTGACCGAACATAAAAATAAAATCTTGTCTGAAATAAATAACCACCTAAACAGGCTCGGGGGAGTAAAATGGTACATCACGGTTCAAATTAAATTTTCCAAAATTGTTAATAACGAAGAAATTACCACCACTCCCTTCTTTCACGGCAAAACTCGACCTTTGCTACCTTCCGATTCTCTCGATATTCAGTATTCCGAGGCTACAGACAAAATTTTAGAAAGCGTGGCTAAGTGGGTTAGCCAGGGCAGTGGGTGGGTAATAGAAAATGTTTTACGACTTGATCTATTCATTGTCAAATTCCAACCTTTGTACGCCTCTTCCTACATACCCACCCCGAAAAAAATTGCCAACCCCAAACAAGGAATCATAAATTTTAAGAACAACGACAATAAATGCTTCCTGTACTCTATACTTTCTCAATTGTACCCTGACCGACATAGACGTGTAAGCTATTATAAATCCTTGGAACATAATATAAATATGTCTGGGATTAGCTACCCCGTCAAAATTTCCGATCTTGATAAATTTGAAAAACTAAATCCCGCTTTGTCAGTCAATGTATTCAGTTTTGAAAAAGAAGAAATTTACCCTTTACGCATAACAAAAGAAAAATTCAGACTTCACCACATAAACTTACTACTACTGACTACTGACACTTCCTCCCACTACTGTCTGATTACCGACATGTCCCGACTTTTAGCTCACTTGACAAAAGTCAACCAAGCTTCATACTACTGTGACTACTGTCTACACAGATTTTCTTCCCAACTACGGCTTACTGACCACTTACCTTTGTGTTCACCTCACGGAGCACAAAAGACAAGACTACCGACTGATGACGAAAAATACATGTCTTTTACAAACTATACACTTACTCACAAAGTCCCTTTTACAATCTATTGTGACTTTGAAAGTTTTGTTGTTCCAATCCCTACTACAATTAACGACCCCACTACTTCACATACTACCAACACTGCCCATCACGTCCCCTCTGGCTTTTGCTACATAATCATCGATAGTAACGGTAAACCCATAAAGCAACCAAAAGTCTATAGCGGCCCCAACGTTGTAGATACGTTTCTAAATTGTTTGATTGAGGAGTCTAAAGAGCTCTTACCTATCATTCATAAAAACATTCCGATTAATATGTCTCCACAAGACAAAATTATCTTCCAAAACGCTACCACCTGCCACCTTTGTAAAAAACCTTTAGACGGTGACAAAGTGGCCAACCATAATCACCTAACGGGTGAGTTCTTGGGACCCGCCCACAATTCATGCAATCTAAATTACAAAGTCCCCGACCACATCCCAGTCTTCTTCCATAACCTCAGAGGTTATGACTGCCATCATCTTATCCAAGGACTCGGGAAATTCAAAGAAGAAAAACTCTCATGTATCGCTACTACTAGCGAACGGTACATTTCAGTCACCCTTGAATCTTTAAGATTTTTGGACTCCTTACAGTTCCTAAACGCTTCTTTGGACACACTCGTGTCCAACCTAGTTACTGACGGGGCTTCCAATTTCCAAATTTTAGGGCAGTGTATGACCAATACTGAACTACTTCTACGCAAAGGTGTCTTTCCCTATTCTTACATGACCGATCAATCTAAATTCAATGATACTGAACTTCCTCCCAAGGAGGCGTTCTACAATGACCTGACCCAAACACATATATCTGATGAAGACTATACCCATGCGCAACTTGTTTGGGATACTTTTGACATGACTTCAATGAAAGAGTACCATGACCTTTACCTACTTACAGACGTATTGTTACTGGCAGACGTTTTTGAAAACTTTAGGACGACCAGTATGACATACTATGGGATTGACCCGTGTAACGTCTACTCTGCCCCTGGACTAGCATGGAATTCCATGCTAAAAATGACTGACGTAAAACTCGAACTACTCACAGACATTGACCACCACCTATTTGTCGAGTCTGGGATCCGGGGCGGTGTCTCCATGATACCTAACCGGTACGCCCAGGCCAACAACCCCTACCTACCCAACTTTGACAACACAAAACCCACTAACTACCTCCTTTACCTAGACTGTAACAACTTGTACGGAACCAGTATGTCCGATAGACTCCCAGAGTCTGATTTTAAATGGATCGACCCACAAGCCATTGACTTTACAAAGGTACCCGACGACTCTGACATAGGTTACATTTTAGAAGTGGACCTTCACTACCCTAATCACCTACACGACTTACATTCAGACTTTCCACTGGCTCCCGAACGTAAAGTAGTGACAGACGATATGCTCTCCCCCTACTGCAAGGACCTACTTGACGAACTAAACTATAAACCAACCAAGACCGAAAAACTACTAACTACTCTATGTGACAAAACAAAATACGTTGTACACTACAGGACTCTAAAACTATACCTACAACTGGGACTTGTACTGACTAACATCCATAGAGTACTTAGTTTCAAACAGTCCGCCTGGCTTGCACCTTTCATCAACTTTAATACGGAAAAAAGAAAATGCGCTAAAAACAATTTCGAAAAAGATTTTTTCAAACTAATGAATAACGCCACATATGGAAAGAGTTTAGAAAATGTTAGGTCGCGTATTGATTTCAAATTGGTAACCAACGAAAAGCAATTGGTCAAATGGACAGCTAGTCCCAGACTCAAAACATTCTTCGCGTACAATAAAGATATCGCGGGATTGGCATTGAAAAAACAAACAATCTTTTTAAACAGACCCATCTATGTCGGGTTCTCAGTATTGGAAATATCAAAATTTATCATGTACAACTTTCATTATAATTGGGCAATAGCAAAGTACGGGAAGAACATAAAACTTTGCATGACCGATACCGATTCATTATTTTACAATGTTTACACACCAGACGTTTACACCGACATTAAAAATGAACTTCATCTTTTCGACACATCAGACTACCCACCTAGCCACCCGTGTTATAGCATTTCAAACAAAAAAGCGTTAGGTAAATTCAAAGATGAAATGAATTCTAATCCGGCTAGGGAAATTATTGGTTTAAGAGCAAAGTGCTACTCTGTTCTAAATTATGATCTGGAGGAAAAAAAGGTAGCCAAAGGCGTCCCCCGAGTCGCTATAAAGACACAACTAAAACACGAGCAATATAAACAATGTCTTTTTCACCACACCTTAAAAACAACATCCGCTTTAAACATTAGAAGCGAAAAACATAACATATTCACCCAGAACGTTTCAAAATTATCCCTTTCACCATTCGACGACAAACGCTACATCTTGAATAATGGAATTGATACACTAGCATACGGACACCACATCATCAATAAAAAACGAACCTTAGAACATGATCACGACTACATTAACAAAAAACCAAAACTCACCCATAACTCAAACAGTAACATTGAAACAGAAAAACAATAAAACAACAACTAAAAAAAAGTCAGAACGTCCTTCCAGAACCCTTACCTCCTTCCTTCCCCACACCCTGTTCTTATTGTGTCACTTGCATATGACACCAATTCCACTACATCGGAACTCTGTTAAACTCTTCTAATAACCCATGGTTACTAACATGTCCGTAGAAATCCAATTTACAGCATTGGACGGGCCCGACCCAACCGTAATGCAATGTAAAAACCTCATACTGGGTGAACCTTCTTCTTGATTACGGTAACTCCTACGCCAGGTAAGTAATGTTAAGGTAGTTTTAAATAAACTCTTTTACCATCAACATTTTAAAAAACAATCCATAAAGTAAATTCTGTTATAATACGAACACTTTTGTGAGCTTACATAACTTCAATTTATTAACAGCTATCTCCAGCTCCAAGTGATAGAATACCGTACCATCGAGGTGAGGATGGCCCAAGTTTAATAAAAAATGTCCTACTGTTCTCCAAGGCAGCTGTAAAACGCATAAGACCTGAGACAGTCCTGCAGCTTGGGGCTGGGCTAAACCCTGTAAGACCTCAAGTCGCAGTCCGGGCCCTCGTAAGGTACATGTATGATTGAATGGCTGGATAGTATCCATAGGTGAGGGAGAGAGGCTTACAAAAAGAAAAAAAAGAAAAAAAAGGAAAAAAACACAAAATAAAAAAAATTAAAAAAAACAAAAAAGAACCAAAAATAATAAAACAAATGTATATATAAAAACCCCTTTGTAAGTCTGTACGTCACATTGAAAGGCTTCTCTAAGTAAAGTGATGTTTTTACTTACTGAGGGACCCAAAAATATAAAAGTAAATAACTAAATAATACTGGGAGGTAGCATTTTGTTATGGAGTGGCTATCACCGTAACTTGCGATGGTTGGGGCAAGTTACATTAAATTACCCGTGGGGGTTACCAGACCTCTATCGGGAGCGTCCCATGGGAATTGGGCAATGCCCTTAAGTTTTGCCTTCAGCTTACTTGAGGGTAGTGAGGAATTAAACACTTACCGTGAAAGAAAACTGGTTAAATCAAAAACAAACTCATCACAGAGAGATTGAGAATCAGGAAGTGATCCTGTACTATATGGTACAACTTTCTAAAAGAAGAGTAAATTATGTCCAAAAGTAAGAAAAAAATCAAAGATACATACAAATTTCAGAAAACTTTACATAAAAATGTAATTGTTGAAAAATGTCTCAAATCAAGGAAGAACTACCAACATAGTAGTCTCTAAATCCCTTAAATTTAGTTGAAATCTCAATAAATAGGGATATTTGTGTACAAAATATGTTATAATTCCCTAAAAGCATTTAAATTCAGTGTCATAACAATAATATTTGTCCTAAACATTTAAAATCCCTTTAAATACTCTTATAGAACCTTTATAAACTTAGTTTGAGTTCAAAACAACATAAAAACTGATGTAACACATGTAAATTAAATGTTTAACCTACATAATTACTCAATTGACTCAAAACAGATGACAAAGTGTAAGTAGTCAATAGGAATAAATTCTCTTTAATGTTCACATTTTAAGTCTGGTTTTAACAAAACTCAGTAGTAATGATTGTTTTCGTATTAAACAAATAAACGAATAGTTAGTTGAAATGTGTCTATTGTAGAAACTTTACCATTAACAGTAAGAAAGTTTAGTTCCTTTTAGTTGTAATATACTCAATCAGAAAATGTACATACACCACCCTCAGAGACCCAAACACACATCCATGAACAACCTACCTACCTACCTACAAACATTCATCACTCTTGACTTACCATCTACCTACTCAACACACACAAAAGACCAACCACACACTCTTCATACAACACCTCTGATACATCATTCACTTGAACATTACATAAAACATCAGATTGACACCAATCATTCATGGTAGACCTACCTACCAAACATACAACTTGACTGACCACCCACCTACACATCACACACAGTACTCTCGATAGATCACTTAACTACCTATTACATGAAGCCTCCGATTGACTCAAAATCCTAACATTCATGAACAACCAACCTCCCAAACATACGACTCAACCACCAACAAAAACAAGACTTCACGTATAACCACACATTTAACATACAAGACCAACTACACACCAATCAATCATGACTTAACATGAACAACCCACCTACAACCTACGTAACATCCAACACTCTTGACTTACCACTCACCTACTCAACACACAGATAGACTACATAACCAACCATTACATAAAACCCTAGATCGACACCTAACATTCATGGAAGACCTACCTACCAAACATACAACTTGATTAACCACCCACCTACACACCACACATTCATCTTGATAATCCATTCACCCTCCCATAAAAAGACTCTTGTCAGACTATTTACTTAACATACAAGACACCACACATTCTACACCAACCATCTACCTACTCAACACACAAAAGACCAACCACACACACACTCTACATATAAGACTCTTGGTTGCTCACCCACAACTCAACATACAACACCTCTGATACACCATTCACTTGAACATTACATAAAACCTTGGATTGACACCAATCATTCATGGTAGACCTACCTACCAAAAATACAACTTGACCATCCACCCACCTACACATCACACACAGTACTCTCGATAGATCACTTAACTACCTATTACATGAAGCCTCCAATTAACTCACAATCCTAACATTCAAGAACAACCAACCTTCCAAACATACGACTCATCCACCAACAAAAAACAAGACTTCACGTATAACCACATATTTAACATACATGACCAACCACACACCATTCAATCATGATTTAATTAACATGAACAAACCACCTACCACCTACGTAACATCCAACACTCTTGACTTACCACTCACCTACTCAACACACAGATAGACTTCATAACCAACCATTACATAAAACCATAGATCAACACCCAACATTCATGGATGACCTACCTACCATACACACGACTTGACCACCTTTCCAAAGCATAAGACTTTTAAAGGACCACCACACATTTAACATACAAGACCAACCACACACCATACAATCATGACTTAATTAACATGAACAACCCACCTACCACCTACGTAACATCCAACACTCTTGACTTACCACTCACCTACTCAACACACAGATAGACTTCATAACCAACCATTACATAAAACCATAGATCAACACCCAACATTCATGGATGACCTACCTACCATACACACGACTTGACCACCTTCCCAAAGCACAAGACTTTCGAAGGACCACCTACCAAACATACAAGAACAACCACACACCATAGAGGCATGACCTAACACTCAACCCACCTACTCAACATATAAAACCTCTGATACACCATCCACTTGAACATTACTCACCTGTGATAGAGCACCCACTAATCAACACACATGAATAACCTACCTACTCAACATTCTACACTCTTGACTAACCACCCACCTACTCAACACACACAGTACTCTCTATAGACTACATAACTACCCATTTACATAAAACCTTAGATTGACTCAATACATCCATGGATGACCTACCTACCAAACATTCGACTTGATCACCTTTCCAAAGCATAAGACTTTTAAAGGACCACCACCCATTTAACATACAAGAACAATCACACACCATACAGGTATGACCTAACAGTCCACTCACCTACTCAACATATAACACCTCTGATACTCCATCCATTAGAACATTACTCACCTGTGATAGACCATCCACTTAACCAACACACTTGACTCCTAATAGACCATTCCACCTACCTCTACACACACGATTCCTTAGGACACACCCTACACCCATCACTCATCCTACATACAAAACTCCTAGAGAACTACCCATTCACCATAAAAACCCTATTGCTTCATATAATCATGTTTTAAAATAACATTATTACACTATAAGATAGGTTAATTATAGCTAAAGACCTAAAGTGTTTCCTAAAATTCTACTTTTCAACTAAAAATACAAGAGAAAGTTAGGTTTAAATGCAATAAACATAGAAAAAGTTAGGTTTAAAAAAAAGAAACATAGAAAAAGTTAGGTTTAAAAAAAGAAACATAGAAAAAGTTAGGTTTAAAAAAAGAAACATAGAAAAAGTTAGGTTTAAAAAAAAAGAAACATAGAAAAAGTTAGGTTTAAAAAAAAAGAAACATAGAAAAAGTTAGGTTTAAAAAAAGAAACATAGAAAAAGTTAGGTTTAAAAAAAGAAACATAGAAAAAGTTAGGTTTAAAAAAAAAGAAACATAGAAAAAGTTAGGTTTAAAAAAAAGAAACACAGAAAAAGGTAGGTTAGCAAACATCAGAAAAGTTCAGTTAAAATTAACTTTTTAACAACTTTTCGGAAAAGTAAGGATAACAATCATCCTTTCAGTTGATTGTTAGACTTACTTTTCTGATGTTTGCTAACCTACCTTTTTCTGTGTTTCATTTTTTTAAACCTAACTTTTTCTATGTTTCTTTTTTTTAAACCTAACTTTTTCTATGTTTCTTTTTTTAAACCTAACTTTTTCTATGTTTCTTTTTTTAAACCTAACTTTTTCTATGTTTCTTTTTTTTAAACCTAACTTTTTCTATGTTTCTTTTTTTAAACCTAACTTTTTCTATGTTTCTTTTTTTAAACCTAACTTTTTCTATGTTTCTTTTTTTTAAACCTAACTTTTTCTATGTTCATTGCATTTAAACCTAACTTTCTCTATGTTCATTGCATTTAAACCTAACTTTCTCTTGTATTTTTAGTTGAAAAGTAGAATTTTAGGAAACACTTTAGGTCTTTAGCTATAATTAACCTATCTTATAGTGTAATAATGTTATTTTAAAACATGATTATATGAAGCAATAGTGTTTTTATGGTGAATGGGTAGTTCTCTAGGAGTTTTGTATGTAGGATGAGTGATGGGTGTAGGGTGTGTCCTAAGGAATCGTGTGTGTAGAGGTAGGTGGAATGGTCTATTAGGAGTCAAGTGTGTTGGTTAAGTGGATGGTCTATCACAGGTGAGTAATGTTCTAATGGATGGAGTATCAGAGGTGTTATATGTTGAGTAGGTGAGTGGACTGTTAGGTCATACCTGTATGGTGTGTGATTGTTCTTGTATGTTAAATGGGTGGTGGTCCTTTAAAAGTCTTATGCTTTGGAAAGGTGATCAAGTCGAATGTTTGGTAGGTAGGTCATCCATGGATGTATTGAGTCAATCTAAGGTTTTATGTAAATGGGTAGTTATGTAGTCTATAGAGAGTACTGTGTGTGTT
Organism: Stictocephala bisonia; assembly: GCA_035578905.1. Classification (NCBI taxonomy): domain Eukaryota; kingdom Metazoa; phylum Arthropoda; class Insecta; order Hemiptera; family Membracidae; genus Stictocephala; species Stictocephala bisonia. Next base: position 25,177 of record JAQJVL010002635.1, on the reverse strand, counting down.
GAGTAGGTGGGTGGTTAGTCAAGAGTGTAGAATGTTGAGTAGGTAGGTTATTCATGTGTGTTGATTAGTGGGTGCTCTATCACAGGTGAGTAATGTTCAAGTGGATGGTGTATCAGAGGTTTTATATGTTGAGTAGGTGGGTTGAGTGTTAGGTCATGCCTCTATGGTGTGTGGTTGTTCTTGTATGTTTGGTAGGTGGTCCTTCGAAAGTCTTGTGCTTTGGGAAGGTGGTCAAGTCGTGTGTATGGTAGGTAGGTCATCCATGAATGTTGGGTGTTGATCTATGGTTTTATGTAATGGTTGGTTATGAAGTCTATCTGTGTGTTGAGTAGGTGAGTGGTAAGTCAAGAGTGTTGGATGTTACGTAGGTGGTAGGTGGGTTGTTCATGTTAATTAAGTCATGATTGTATGGTGTGTGGTTGGTCTTGTATGTTAAATGTGTGGTGGTCCTTTAAAAGTCTTATGCTTTGGAAAGGTGGTCAAGTCGTGTGTATGGTAGGTAGGTCATCCATGAATGTTGGGTGTTGATCTATGGTTTTATGTAATGGTTGGTTATGAAGTCTATCTGTGTGTTGAGTAGGTGAGTGGTAAGTCAAGAGTGTTGGATGTTACGTAGGTGGTAGGTGGTTTGTTCATGTTAATTAAGTCATGATTGAATGGTGTGTGGTTGGTCATGTATGTTAAATATGTGGTTATACGTGAAGTCTTGTTTTTTGTTGGTGGATGAGTCGTATGTTTGGAAGGTTGGTTGTTCTTGAATGTTAGGATTGTGAGTTAATTGGAGGCTTCATGTAATAGGTAGTTAAGTGATCTATCGAGAGTACTGTGTGTGATGTGTAGGTGGGTGGATGGTCAAGTTGTATTTTTGGTAGGTAGGTCTACCATGAATGATTGGTGTCAATCCAAGGTTTTATGTAATGTTCAAGTGAATGGTGTATCAGAGGTGTTGTATGTTGAGTTGGTGGGTGAGCAACCAAGAGTCTTATATGTAGAGTGTGTGTGTGGTTGGTCTTTTGTGTGTTGAGTAGGTAGATGGTTGGTGTAGAATGTGTGGTGTCTTGTATGTTAAGTAAATAGTCTGACAAGAGTCTTTTTATGGGAGGGTGAATGGATTATCAAGATGAATGTGTGGTGTGTAGGTGGGTGGTTAATCAAGTTGTATGTTTGGTAGGTAGGTCTTCCATGAATGTTAGGTGTCGATCTAGGGTTTTATGTAATGGTTGGTTATGTAGTCTATCTGTGTGTTGAGTAGGTGAGTGGTAAGTCAAGAGTGTTGGATGTTACGTAGGTTGTAGGTGGGTTGTTCATGTTGTCATGATTGCTTGGTGTGTAGTTGGTCTTGTATGTTAAATGTGTGGTTATACGTGAAGTCTTGTTTTTGTTGGTGGTTGAGTCGTATGTTTGGGAGGTTGGTTGTTCATGAATGTTAGGATTTTGAGTCAATCGGAGGCTTCATGTAATAGGTAGTTAAGTGATCTATCGAGAGTACTGTGTGTGATGTGTAGGTGGGTGGATGGTCAAGTTGTATTTTTGGTAGGTAGGTCTACCATGAATGATTGGTGTCAATCCAAGGTTTTATGTAATGTTCAAGTGAATGGTGTATCAGAGGTGTTGTATGTTGAGTTGGTGGGTGAGCAACCAAGAGTCTTATATGTAGAGTGTGTGTGTGGTTGGTCTTTTGTGTGTTGAGTAGGTAGATGGTTGGTGTAGAATGTGTGGTGTCTTGTATGTTAAGTAAATAGTCTGACAAGAGTCTTTTTATGGGAGGGTGAATGGATTATCAAGATGAATGTGTGGTGTGTAGGTGGGTGGTTAATCAAGTTGTATGTTTGGTAGGTAGGTCTTCCATGAATGTTAGGTGTCGATCTAGGGTTTTATGTAATGGTTGGTTATGTAGTCTATCTGTGTGTTGAGTAGGTGAGTGGTAAGTCAAGAGTGTTGGATGTTACGTAGGTTGTAGGTGGGTTGTTCATGTTAAGTCATGATTGCTTGGTGTGTAGTTGGTCTTGTATGTTAAATGTGTGGTTATACGTGAAGTCTTGTTTTTGTTGGTGGTTGAGTCGTATGTTTGGGAGGTTGGTTGTTCATGAATGTTAGGATTTTGAGTCAATCGGAGGCTTCATGTAATAGGTAGTTAAGTGATCTATCGAGAGTACTGTGTGTGATGTGTAGGTGGGTGGTCAGTCAAGTTGTATGTTTGGTAGGTAGGTCTACCATGAATGATTGGTGTCAATCTGATGTTTTATGTAATGTTCAAGTGAATGATGTATCAGAGGTGTTGTATGAAGAGTGTGTGGTTGGTCTTTTGTGTGTGTTGAGTAGGTAGATGGTAAGTCAAGAGTGATGAATGTTTGTAGGTAGGTAGGTAGGTTGTTCATGGATGTGTGTTTGGGTCTCTATCTTTGAGTTTTAATCTTGCTATCTTTGAGTTTTAATCTTGTGACCTTTGAATTTCAATCTTGCTGAGGGTGGTGTATGTACATTTTCTGATTGAGTATATTACAACTAAAAGGAACTAAACTTTCTTACTGTTAATGGTAAAGTTTCTACAATAGACACATTTCAACTAACTATTCGTTTATTTGTTTAATACGAAAACAATCATTACTACTGAGTTTTGTTAAAACCAGACTTAAAATGTGAACATTAAAGAGAATTTATTCCTATTGACTACTTACACTTTGTCATCTGTTTTGAGTCAATTGAGTAATTATGTAGGTTAAACATTTAATTTACATGTGTTACATCAGTTTTTATGTTGTTTTGAACTCAAACTAAGTTTATAAAGGTTCTATAAGAGTATTTAAAGGGATTTTAAATGTTTAGGACAAATATTATTGTTATGACACTGAATTTAAATGCTTTTAGGGAATTATAACATATTTTGTACACAAATATCCCTATTTATTGAGATTTCAACTAAATTTAAGGGATTTAGAGACTACTATGTTGGTAGTTCTTCCTTGATTTGAGACATTTTTCAACAATTACATTTTTATGTAAAGTTTTCTGAAATTTGTATGTATCTTTGATTTTTTTCTTACTTTTGGACATAATTTACTCTTCTTTTAGAAAGTTGTACCATATAGTACAGGATCACTTCCTGATTCTCAATCTCTCTGTGATGAGTTTGTTTTTGATTTAACCAGTTTTCTTTCACGGTAAGTGTTTAATTCCTCACTACCCTCAAGTAAGCTGAAGGCAAAACTTAAGGGCATTGCCCAATTCCCATGGGACGCTCCCGATAGAGGTCTGGTAACCCCCACGGGTAATTTAATGTAACTTGCCCCAACCATCGCAAGTTACGGTGATAGCCACTCCATAACAAAATGCTACCTCCCAGTATTATTTAGTTATTTACTTTTATATTTTTGGGTCCCTCAGTAAGTAAAAACATCACTTTACTTAGAGAAGCCTTTCAATGTGACGTACAGACTTACAAAGGGGTTTTTATATATACATTTGTTTTATTATTTTTGGTTCTTTTTTGTTTTTTTTAATTTTTTTTATTTTGTGTTTTTTTTTCCTTTTTTTTCTTTTTTTTCTTTTTGTAAGGCTCTCTCCCTCACCTATGGATACTATCCAGCCATTCAATCATACATGTACCTTACGAGGGCCCGGACTGCGACTTGAGGTCTTACAGGGTTTAGCCCAGCCCCAAGCTGCAGGACTGTCTCAGGTCTTATGCGTTTTACAGCTGCCTTGGAGAACAGTCGGACATTTTTTATTAAACTTGGGCCATCCTCACCTCGATGGTACGGTATTCTATCACTTGGAGCTGGAGATAGCTGTTAATAAATTGAAGTTATGTAAGCTCACAAAAGTGTTCGTATTATAACAGAATTTACTTTATGGATTGTTTTTTAAAATGTTGATGGTAAAAGAGTTTATTTCAAACTACCTTAACATTACTTACCTGGCGTAGGAGTTACCGTAATCAAGAAGAAGGTTCACCCAGTATGAGGTTTTTACATTGCATTACGGTTGGGTCGGGCCCGTCCAATGCTGTAAATTGGATTTCTACGGACATGTTAGTAACCATGGGTTATTAGAAGAGTTTAACAGAGTTCCGATGTAGTGGAATTGGTGTCATATGCAAGTGACACAATAAGAACAGGATGTGGGGAAGGAAGGAGGTAAGGGTTCTGGAAGGACGTTCTGACTTTTTTTTAGTTGTTGTTTTATTGTTTTTCTGTTTCAATGTTACTGTTTGAGTTATGGGTGAGTTTTGGTTTTTTGTTAATGTAGTCGTGATCATGTTCTAAGGTTCGTTTTTTATTGATGATGTGGTGTCCGTATGCTAGTGTATCAATTCCATTATTCAAGATGTAGCGTTTGTCGTCGAATGGTGAAAGGGATAATTTTGAAACGTTCTGGGTGAATATGTTATGTTTTTCGCTTCTAATGTTTAAAGCGGATGTTGTTTTTAAGGTGTGGTGAAAAAGACATTGTTTATATTGCTCGTGTTTTAGTTGTGTCTTTATAGCGACTCGGGGGACGCCTTTGGCTACCTTTTTTTCCTCCAGATCATAATTTAGAACAGAGTAGCACTTTGCTCTTAAACCAATAATTTCCCTAGCCGGATTAGAATTCATTTCATCTTTGAATTTACCTAACGCTTTTTTATTTGAAATGCTATAACACGGGTGGCTAGGTGGGTAGTCTGATGTGTCGAAAAGATGAAGTTCATTTTTAATGTCGGTGTAAACGTCTGGTGTGTAAACATTGTAAAATAATGAATCGGTATCGGTCATGCAAAGTTTTATGTTCTTCCCGTACTTTGCTATTGCCCAATTATAATGAAAGTTATACATGATGAATTTTGATATTTCCAATACTGAGAACCCGACATAGATGGGTCTGTTTAAAAAGATTGTTTGTTTTTTCAATGCCAATCCCGCGATATCTTTATTGTACGCGAAGAATGTTTTGAGTCTGGGACTAGCTGTCCATTTGACCAATTGCTTTTCGTTGGTTACCAATTTGAAATCAATACGCGACCTAACATTTTCTAAACTCTTTCCATATGTGGCGTTATTCATTAGTTTGAAAAAATCTTTTTCGAAATTGTTTTTAGCGCATTTTCTTTTTTCCGTATTAAAGTTGATGAAAGGTGCAAGCCAGGCGGACTGTTTGAAACTAAGTACTCTATGGATGTTAGTCAGTACAAGTCCCAGTTGTAGGTATAGTTTTAGAGTCCTGTAGTGTACAACGTATTTTGTTTTGTCACATAGAGTAGTTAGTAGTTTTTCGGTCTTGGTTGGTTTATAGTTTAGTTCGTCAAGTAGGTCCTTGCAGTAGGGGGAGAGCATATCGTCTGTCACTACTTTACGTTCGGGAGCCAGTGGAAAGTCTGAATGTAAGTCGTGTAGGTGATTAGGGTAGTGAAGGTCCACTTCTAAAATGTAACCTATGTCAGAGTCGTCGGGTACCTTTGTAAAGTCAATGGCTTGTGGGTCGATCCATTTAAAATCAGACTCTGGGAGTCTATCGGACATACTGGTTCCGTACAAGTTGTTACAGTCTAGGTAAAGGAGGTAGTTAGTGGGTTTTGTGTTGTCAAAGTTGGGTAGGTAGGGGTTGTTGGCCTGGGCGTACCGGTTAGGTATCATGGAGACACCGCCCCGGATCCCAGACTCGACAAATAGGTGGTGGTCAATGTCTGTGAGTAGTTCGAGTTTTACGTCAGTCATTTTTAGCATGGAATTCCATGCTAGTCCAGGGGCAGAGTAGACGTTACACGGGTCAATCCCATAGTATGTCATACTGGTCGTCCTAAAGTTTTCAAAAACGTCTGCCAGTAACAATACGTCTGTAAGTAGGTAAAGGTCATGGTACTCTTTCATTGAAGTCATGTCAAAAATATCCCAAACAAGTTGCGCATGGGTATAGTCTTCATCAGATATATGTGTTTGGGTCAGGTCATTGTAGAACGCCTCCTTGGGAGGAAGTTCAGTATCATTGAATTTAGATTGATCGGTCATGTAAGAATAGGGAAAGACACCTTTGCGTAGAAGTAGTTCAGTATTGGTCATACACTGCCCTAAAATTTGGAAATTGGAAGCCCCGTCAGTAACTAGGTTGGACACGAGTGTGTCCAAAGAAGCGTTTAGGAACTGTAAGGAGTCCAAAAATCTTAAAGATTCAAGGGTGACTGAAATGTACCGTTCGCTAGTAGTAGCGATACATGAGAGTTTTTCTTCTTTGAATTTCCCGAGTCCTTGGATAAGATGGTGGCAGTCATAACCTCTGAGGTTATGGAAGAAGACTGGGATGTGGTCGGGGACTTTGTAATTTAGATTGCATGAATTGTGGGCGGGTCCCAAGAACTCACCCGTTAGGTGATTATGGTTGGCCACTTTGTCACCGTCTAAAGGTTTTTTACAAAGGTGGCAGGTGGTAGCGTTTTGGAAGATAATTTTGTCTTGTGGAGACATATTAATCGGAATGTTTTTATGAATGATAGGTAAGAGCTCTTTAGACTCCTCAATCAAACAATTTAGAAACGTATCTACAACGTTGGGGCCGCTATAGACTTTTGGTTGCTTTATGGGTTTACCGTTACTATCGATGATTATGTAGCAAAAGCCAGAGGGGACGTGATGGGCAGTGTTGGTAGTATGTGAAGTAGTGGGGTCGTTAATTGTAGTAGGGATTGGAACAACAAAACTTTCAAAGTCACAATAGATTGTAAAAGGGACTTTGTGAGTAAGTGTATAGTTTGTAAAAGACATGTATTTTTCGTCATCAGTCGGTAGTCTTGTCTTTTGTGCTCCGTGAGGTGAACACAAAGGTAAGTGGTCAGTAAGCCGTAGTTGGGAAGAAAATCTGTGTAGACAGTAGTCACAGTAGTATGAAGCTTGGTTGACTTTTGTCAAGTGAGCTAAAAGTCGGGACATGTCGGTAATCAGACAGTAGTGGGAGGAAGTGTCAGTAGTCAGTAGTAGTAAGTTTATGTGGTGAAGTCTGAATTTTCTTTTGTTATGCGTAAAGGGTAAATTTCTTCTTTTTCAAAACTGAATACATTGACTGACAAAGCGGGATTTAGTTTTTCAAATTTATCAAGATCGGAAATTTTGACGGGGTAGCTAATCCCAGACATATTTATATTATGTTCCAAGGATTTATAATAGCTTACACGTCTATGTCGGTCAGGGTACAATTGAGAAAGTATAGAGTACAGGAAGCATTTATTGTCGTCGTTCTTAAAATTTATGATTCCTTGTTTGGGGTTGGCAATTTTTTTCGGGGTGGGTATGTAGGAAGAGGCGTACAAAGGTTGGAATTTGACAATGAATAGATCAAGTCGTAAAACATTTTCTATTACCCACCCACTGCCCTGGCTAACCCACTTAGCCACGCTTTCTAAAATTTTGTCTGTAGCCTCGGAATACTGAATATCGAGAGAATCGGAAGGTAGCAAAGGTCGAGTTTTGCCGTGAAAGAAGGGAGTGGTGGTAATTTCTTCGTTATTAACAATTTTGGAAAATTTAATTTGAACCGTGATGTACCATTTTACTCCCCCGAGCCTGTTTAGGTGGTTATTTATTTCAGACAAGATTTTATTTTTATGTTCGGTCAGAACAGTAAGGGGGTCGGGATCGGAAGTGTTGAAGCGGCGGGAAATGGTGACGAGGTTGTCGTATATGGAAAAGGATTCCATCTTTTAAACAAAATTAAATCGGAAGAAAAACAAAGGGCACAAAGTATTGATTATTACTTTGAAATACCGTACAGAGAACGGCGTCCAAAATATAAAGGAATAATTACTGATATCGAGGAGCAAAGTGAAGACACGTCTGATCGGCGCGAGCGCAAGAGCAGAAGTGAGACAGATTGAATGTGTTGGTCGTTTATATAGGGATCGAGGGGGGAGTGGGTGAAACAAATTCAAAATACCGCACAAAGAACAAAGGTCAAAATGTAAATTACAAGAATAATTACTGATATTGAGTAGGAGCAAAGTGAAGACACGTCTGATCAGTACGAGTGCAAGAGCAGAAGTGAGAAAGATTGAGTGTGTTGGTCGTTTATATAGGGATCGAGGGGGGAGGGGGAGGGGGTGATTAGGTCCACGCCTAGACATGAAAACCAGTCTGGCGCCTGGAGCCCTATACCCGAGTTTCGCAGCCGCTGTATGAGTCACGCGCCTGTCCAGACTTGAAACTCCGATTACGTCATCCTGTGTAGTACTGTTTTTCAAAATGAGAAGAAGGGACTATGTACAATGTTAGTTAAGTGATTATTAAAAGACATTGAGCAAATAAAAGATGTAAAGCAATGATTGTGGTAATGGAAGTGGTTTCGATAAGACAAGTGCGCGAGAACTATTGGACTGTCAGTTCACCGAGCAGAGGCAGTGAGACACGGTTTGTGAAATGATAGTGAATTAGTCCTTGAGTGTCGCTATAGTACAAAGGAAGGGATTTTTGAGTATAGGAAGTGAGGCTAGGTGTAGGGGAACTGATAGGTTCTGGATAGGAAGTGAGGTAATAGAGAGTCCACAGAATTGATAATAAAAGTGAGTGAAAGTAAGTAATGTAACCTAGGTAACATGTACACGCACGCAAAGGTGGGTGAAAATAGGAAATTGTTAGTTAATGAAAGACAATGTGAAGCTTGTAGTAACGGACTGATAAAGCCTGTAAGTACAGTTTGATAGTCCGGTTAGGCATTGGTAAGAGTGAGAAGCTAGCGTATTAAGTTTGAAGGATGTTAGGTGTGTTTGATATGAAGTTAAGTAGATGGGAGTTAAAGGACCAAAAGGTTAACAGTGTATTAAATATAGCTGCCCCTTAATTTTTAAATAAACCGTGTATTGCGGGTTGCCTTGAGTATGTACTGAACCGTGATTGAATAGATAAGTATAGGTAGGATGTATGTTAAAGGAAGCCGTAGATGGGTACCCGAAGGTAAGAGCACATGTTAATAGTAACATTCAAAATTAATTTAAATAGGTAGGCTAACAGTACGTGTGAGAAAGATTACCTGTAAAGTGAGGAGGCAACCAATCAGAGTGTAGCATATGGGTGCGCATGCGCGCCAGACCAGTAGCTGACAGATGAATAGCGTACGAAGGTAGTCGTTGGAAGTACACGAAAGCATTTTATATAGTACATATGTAAATGTCTACCATCCTTTGCATTTTATATAGTATGACATGGGACTTTGGGAAGGGAGGAGGGACTTCCCTTCCGAAGGTGTCATGTTTCCGAAAGCATACGCTTAATTTTGCCACTAGGTGCGCATTTGCACAGAGAGCAATCGACATTTGTTATAGTGTATATTGCCACAGAGTAGCAAGTCTCTGCGCATGCACCACCCACGAACCGGTGTGGTCGCTAGGTGCGCTGTGATCGGTCGGTATTGCTGCTAGGGGCGTTGCGATCGGTATTGCCGCTAAGTGCGCTGTGATTGATCGACATTGCCGCTAGGTGTGCTGCGATTGGGTCAGCCACATAGAGTATAAGACATGTTACATTTGTTATAGTGTATATATGAGTAGAGTAACAACGCGCATGCGCGCTGGACCAGCAGCTGACGCGTACGAAGGTAGCCGACGGTTGTCGGAAGTACACGAAAGCATTTTATATAGTATAACGGGGAAAAGGGTAGGAGTGTATTTTATGTAGTATGGTGTGGGAAATGTAAGAGATATTTGGGAATTTGGAGGGAAATTTTAAAATGGAAAATTCCCACGGAGGTAAGTACCACTGCTTCCGTTTCGGACGGTCATCTTGGGTCCACTTCCGGTCACTTCCGGTCACTTCCGGTCACCCCCGGTCCATTTCCGGTCACTTCCGGTTCACTTCCTGTCACTTCCGGTCACCCCCGGTCCATTTCCGGTCACGTGACTGCCGCCATCTTGGATCCGGTCGCCATCTTTTGTATTTTATATAGTATAAAGACGCCATATTGGAAAAAAGTGCATTTTATATAGTATGACGTGGGAAATGTGAGGGAAATTTGAGGGAAATGGGGGAAATTTTGTGGGGGAGGGGGTGGGGGGTTGGCAACACTGCGCCGCCATCTTGGATCCGGTCACGTGACCAAAAAAAAGTGGGTCTCGCTCTCTCAGAAAATAACTACTACCGAAGATACCCGAGAGTGGTGCCAGAACCCGTACTTATACACTACTATTGTACATTTGTTAAAAATTTGAAGGAATAAATCATTACTATCGTGTTTGTTCGTTGTTGCATTAAATCTAAGCAGGAATGGATTAAATCTCTCAGTCTGGACACTTTGGGCAAAACAGTGTCCCAACGATTGCGTCTGATGTTTTTTTTTGACATAAATTTTCAAACTTCAGAGAATGGTCATCCCGAAAACTCCCATAATCTACCCTCTCACAGTTCCTATTATTAGAAACCATAACTACAGTCTTTTTACCAAGAAGTGTACATTTTGCATGGTAAATATATCTATAGTCTGTAACCCCTCTTACAACATCGTACTTCGCATTTACCCTGTAAATAAAAATGGTTGAACCAACTTACCCCTAGTGCTTTAAATGTCAACATCTCATTTAAAATGTAATTAACAACGTTCCAATCTGACACAGCAAAGTACTCTCCCCCAAACAGTGCAAGAAAAAGGACAATAAAAAACTACTTGTACAGGAAAATATTATGGAATTATAGAAGGGGGAGCTGAACTGGAAATCCTAAACAAGAATTAGAAAGGGAGAGTGTTGTGCTGAACTGCAAGAACGAGAATAAGGCTAAGACTAGAGATGGGGGGAGAGAAGAGAACCATTACATGCAGAGCGAGATCAGCGTCAAATGTTGATGGAGCTTTTTAAATCGAAAATAAATAAAATTTTCAATCATGGAATTTTTACACAAATTATTTTCATTATATGTTTTCACAATAATAGCACTTATTATCTTTATCCATTCCATCTTTCATAATGTTAACTATAGTTATGTTATATAAATAAAACATATCCTCGTGATTTAAAACTTTACATTCTTTTAATTGAACGAATGCAGTTCGTTACACCTTTATTAAACTCTTAGTTGAAGTTTGTTTTGATGCTCGAAACAATCTTCAAAAACACAAATATGAACAAAACTAACTGTAACAAATTTAGTATAGAGTATTCTTTAATATAATAGGCGAAGCCATTTGTGTTCAACGCAACTCCTCCCTTATTTCTAGAGCAATTTAATATAATTAGGTGTTTATACTTATAAATTTGTTGTGTGGTAGCTACCATAGCTGGGAGATCACAAATTTGTGATGGTCGAGCTCAGTGGCGGATCCAGAGGGGATATAGCCCCACCTTGGGTGTCAAATATACACCGGATAAAACAGTGGTTTGTTACATAATTATTTTAATTTTATAAATAAAATAATAATAATATGTTGTGAACAATCTGGATAAATTTGTAAAACAGAAAAAACAAAAGTATAAATATTTTGAAAATTATAACCTGTGGCCAACCCAGAAATAAATAGGCAGCCGTATTAATACGCCAATGTTTCATTACAAGTCGCAGGCGACGCAGAGCGGACCTTCACCATTACTATATTAATGTATGGTAAAATGAATGGTTGTAAGTAAGTAATCCCCTTCAGGGCCGTTTCACTCCACGAAAAACATGGGTTTCTATTTCGGTAATTCGGCCCGTAATAATTTATTTATTTATTCATAAGACGCCGATCGTCAATATGGGCGAATATGGATTTCGAATAAGTATGATAAGTGAATGTAGTCATTGTTACAAACTAAGGCCGACTATTCCTTAGAAAGTGTCATTAATTAATAGCCCAATGACAAATGAACAGCCAGTGATTATCAGCTGATCCTTCTCAAAATGTATTGACTCTGATTGGGATCGAACTGAGAACCTTTATCACGTAAAGCTGGGATTGAACCAACTACACTACCGACCAATTATCGTATCATAACACTTGATGTGTCAATTGATAGATGAAGATCTGATCTAGTGGACCATTAGTTTGTTGTTGTAAAAACATGAGTATTTAAAAATGTTTTTCAGATAAATATTTAAAACTTATTCTTGGCAATTTTAAATTAAAAAACTCAAAATATCAACTTATGCCCCACTAAACCAGGTGTCCATCTATAAAATGAGACGTCAAGGGTTACGATACGATAATTAGTTCAGTTGAATTAGAAACGCATGATTTAGCCCGTGAACGATCTGTTATTTATGTTGTCATTGGCAGCCTATGTGAGGCAACGATTCCTTAGGGACTGTTTGGTGCTGCAGATACGCCTCTTTTGGAATTTGATTTAAGCAGCTACTTGTAACACATTTGGACACTCATGACTTTTTTACGTAAGTTTTTTCGGGGATATTTGATTTTGCGATTTGGTTATGTTCCGTGAGCTGCACGATCCCCAGACCTTACGTATTATGACTTTTGGCTATTGGGTGATCTGAATAGTTGAATAAAACATTGATCTGAATTAATTTGTCGAAGCTCCCAAATATAGCTGAGTCTGCAGAGGCTGTTGGACATGTTGGTTTTAATCCCATAAGATCAATGTTATTTTCGAACCGGACATACGATCACGTGTATCCTAATCAAACAGTTATTTTTAAACAGATTTTCCAAAAAAATTACATTTGATCAAGAATGAAATTGCGCACTGGAATTAATTTGCAAATTTCTAATTAGTTTTATATAAAAAAATTTTGTTTGAAGTTTTTATTTTGACCTATTTTTCAAAACTATTTGATTCAATCCAATTTCTTTATTGACAAAATAGAACATATTACAATTATCTGTGCATGTTGATTAATTCATATATGATACAAACATAAATAATATACAAAATCATAAAAACTACATTTAAAAATCTCAACCATGAAAAAGATAATAACAATAATAATAATATTAAACTGATTTATATTATGATGATATTGTGACCCATCTGGCCTCAAAATAGGGCCCCCTTGAGAGTTTTTTGAAGGCTGTAATAAGCTCTCCTGATCAAGGGGTCTTTTAAAAAATTTTTAAATGATTTCAAGCTAATGTTTGTTTTTATATGCTGAGGAAGAGAATTAAATATTTTGGTCCAAGGCAGAATAAAGAGGTTTTAAACAATGATAATCTAAATTTATTGATTTTTTTGTCTCTTGTGTTTTAAGAGTGTTCTAAGACAGGAAAGTCACTCTTATTTAAAAAAATAAAAACTGCTGAATGATACATTAAAAGGCATACTAAGGTGAGAGTACCACTTGATCGGAAGACCTCCCTACAGCTCTGTGATTGTTGCAATCCCCAGACGACCCTTAGAGCCCTCTTCCGGAGACGGACAATTCTTTCAGAAGAATTGACACTGCAGAAACCCAGAAGATTATTCCATAGCTCATCCTAGACTCAAACAAACCACCGTAACCCAGCTTGAGAGTTTCCAGAAGACAAATGACGAGAGGCACCTCTGGGTGAATGTATGTATTCAAAATTTCAAAAGCAAACCCAATGAGCAGTATGAAACCTCATACACAACGTTCGGCCAATAAATAACGAAAAAATATGGATTCGCAAATAACAAATATTGTTCTTACGGATTAAAACAAACATGGCCGACAGCCTCTGTAGACTCTTTTTACTGTTGCTGCTATTCCTTTACAGATGTTACAAAATGCACAGTAGGCCTAAGATTTTTGAAACGTTGGCCCTGGCTCGCGTGTATTTTAGCCTGTACTATAACAAGGGCTGGCTGAACATAACATGCTTTCCTTCCCACAGCCGTTTGGACATGAAAACTGATTTTTAAGTACACATATGGCATACCATATTTTACTGGAAGAAACAACGTTTAAAAAATTGTTGTATTTAATGTACAACTACGAATTTACAATAGCATTTATATGAAAACGTTGTTTAATTCATCAACCAGTCATGACATAAAACTTTTGATATGCTACGATTTACAAAAAATGTTGTCAGGGAAGTTTGACCAACGTAAACTAGTTTTGAAACAAACCAAATTATTTAATAAATCAATAACAAAACTTCTAAGACATAGTTATCTTGCAATAGAGCTTAAAAGTTTTCTTGCAATAAAGCTTTTTAGGCATTTTGGTGCGTCGAATCTAGTCCTTGTGTTTGTCCGTGTTTTGACGTTTTCTTATGATGGCTGTTGGAACATAGGTGATTGGGCGCTCCGACGTTTTTAAGACAGTATTAACAAACATTGACTCTTCGCTACCCCGCCGCCAAGGCAGGGCCAAAGTATAATTAATTGGAATGTAACTGCAAGTTTGTAGAAAAGATAACAAGTCTGTAAACGCAAATGGAGGTCACATGAGAAACATTATTTACCAAGTAAAATGGCAAAATTATGAAATATTTTAGTCGTATTTTCAATATTAAACTATGTTTGGTTTTAAAACAAAATCATTTCAAATACTGTCATGTCACAATTTATATTATTATTATTACATTATTGTTATTATTTATTATTATTAAGAGTTGTTTGTTTGTTTTTTTATGCAATATTGTTTAAAAGTTTTTAAGCACTAACTTGTAACTTTTTATTTGTGTAGATATGAGGAGTTTTAGTTAAATATGATATTATATTAGATTGCATCTTATTTAGTACAAAATCGTAAACAAATAAGTTAGACAATGATATTTATAAATTGATTTAGGGGACCCATACTTTTTGTTCAGTTTTGTATAATCAGTAATGTTGCTTTCTCTACCTTTGAAAATAGTGAGGAGTATTAGTAATAGCACATTGCAGATTTATTTGTTTAAATTTTCAAGGCATGTATATATTATGTAATATGTATTCGCTCAGATCGTTTCTATTCTGTATTAGTTAAGTGATGGAACTCCAAAACAGACAAAATGTCTTTAGGGGCCCTATATTTTCTTCCTTTTAAAAATGTATTTTCCTTGTTTTTAGCATTCTAAGTAGGTACAAATCATAAATGTATTATTTATTTGTCAGACTGTTATATTATTTTTATTGGTTGTATTATTTTATTGCTATATTAATGTATCTATTTGATGTACCCTACTTGAGCTATATATTTTAGTACATGTTTATGTGAACAACATAAAACCATTTTAATTTGAAGCAATTTGTAATCTAAAATATTATATGTAAAGAAAATGTATTTAAAACTAAAATTGTTTTTCAGCATTGCTGCCAACATTTACAAAAAAACATTGTTAACATTTACAAAAATCATACTAAAAGTTTCGTCAACACTTTTTCGGTGTTGGCAAATCGATAGAGATCAAAGAGTGTTGTCAACATTTGTTGCCAAAATGTTGACAGGGCTTAAGCGACCCGCAACAATGTTGGCAACACTTCCCCTTCCACTGTCCAGTGCACGTGGTTGGCATCATTACCCTATATCGGCTGTTGCTACAAGTAGTGCAAAAGAGTTGATTTGTTGTCAACAAATGTTGACCATTCTAGATATTCGCCAAAACTTGCTGTCACTAACATTTGGTCACTAACTAAAATTGTTACTAACTAACAAAATGGCTGTCACTAACTAAAATTGTTACTAACATTTGGTGTAAACGCAGCTTTACCAAAGTATCAAGTAAATTTCAAATAAAACATTACTATGTTTTTTTATGACAGATGAAGAGTGGTCATTTGGTAATACTATTGGGTGCAAGAGTAATGAGGGAATTGGGGAGTCATCCATTATCGGTCCAGTTTGTTTCAAACTGTAAGAGTCTGCAGAGGCTGTAACCCTATAATGTTGGTTGTAATCCTATAAGAACAATATTATTTACAAATTCATATTTTTTCGTTATTTGTTTAGCAAAAGTTGAGTATGAGGCTTCATTTAAAACGTAATCATACTAAGCATTGAGCTTTCTTTATATATTTTGAATACATAAGCCTAGTTTTAAAAAATAGGTGAAAATAAAAACTTCGAACAAAAGATTTTTTTTTCTAAAAAACTAATTAGGAATTCAAAAAGCAATTCCAATGCGCAATTTCATTTTTGCTCAAATGCAATTTGTTTGGCAAAACATTCGTTTAAATATAACTGTTTAATTTGGTTACTTGTGATCGTATGTCCGGTTTGAAAATTACATTGTTCTTATGGGATTAAAAACAACATGGCCGACAGCCTCTGCAAACTTAGCCCCCTTGGCTAAATACTGGATCCCCCACTAGTCAAGCTACCAGATTTGTTGCTCGTTTAGAACTACCCAGTGGATACGTACAGCTTTAAAGGTTTCTATAGACGCAAACACCTTCATCCCCCACATACACATCCATAGCTAATCCCTACGCCCTACCAAAGTGCTGCTAATCCTTTGTGCTGTTTTACGGTGGGATTAGCTAGCATAAATAGAATCAGTGAGGCAGGTCTTAAATGGCTTGACGGATTGGATTTAGCTCTGTAACAGGAGATCACTTTACATTTTTATTAATATCTAGTGAATTTAGGAGTTAAACACACTTTTATCTAATTTTAAAATTAAAAAAATGGTAGCTGACAAAAAATATACGCTATATATATATATATATATATATATATATATATATTATATATATATATATATATATATATGTAGCAATGCAAGTAATATGAGTGAGGTATTGTACATACATTTAACATTGTGATTTTATGTTATGCAGTTACCTACTACTATTTGTAGTTAAAAGTCACAAGCCAAGTGCAGAGGCCGAGGTGTAACGGGTGCAGTTAGTGATGGAGTTGCAGGGGTGTCCCCTAGTTCTGATGAATGACTGCTATGAGAGTAGTGTGGAGCATAGTATTCACAGTGAGTCAGAGGTAGATGCTATCTGAGTGATATCATGGCACTGTCAACCAGTTTCCTTCCAGTGTATGAGCACACCCTGTTTTCTTCATGGTCTGAGTTTAATTATTCTCTCTTTCCTGCTTGTCCACGAGGAAGCAGGTTTATCGGTAGCTGGCTTCAACCCCGTTTTACAATTAAAAATTTACAATTGAAAATCTAAAGATATGCCTTGCTTGCATTTAAAAAATGTTAACTTTTATATACATTTCAAAATGTTATATGCTTTACAGGATAATTCGAACTAGAATCCCATTACATTCGATTGTTGCAATTGGTTTTGGTTTATAAAAAAAATTAGAACTATAGTTATTTGTATTATTTTTAAATCAGATGATAAATTTAAAATCTGATTTCAAGTAGCTTTAGACAATTTTTTTCTTTTTAAAAAAAAGAACAAGTTTAAAATTGTATGTTCATAAATAAAGCTGTAATATGTATTTGTCTTTTGGCGAGTCACATTCAATATGTTAAAGGGTATAGTAGGTTCTAAGATTTAATAAAGAGTACGTAAATAAAAAAGTGTTTACTGAAAAATAATTGATAATTTAAGTTATAATAGCTACATTCTGTTCCTAGTGATGAGAGTAGTAAAATTCACCATCTGCTATATTTTCTGTAAGCCTGTGACTAAATTGAATTAATTAATAATAAACTTACATTGTCACATTAAATAACAAATTTCAACACTTACAACATATTAAAAGTTTTAAATTTTATTAGTTGCAAATTACGTAAAACAACATTGGTTGTAACATTTTAAATAATGTATCACAGGATATTTAACACAAAAATATGGTGTCGATATTTTAACGAATTGCTTTGGCGTATTTCATCAGTAAAATAAAATTCTGCATTCATTAAAAATATCAGAGAGGTGCAAATCCTATAAATAAAAATATAACTAACAAAATATCTAGCCATGACACAAAATATCACTTTATTAGAAGTTCTACTGCTAAAATTCCAACAATAAAAGTAAACTAAGGAAAATTATACAAAGTATACCCGATATTAGTAAAGCTGGAGTTTTAAAATTCCTTAATAACATAAGGGCGAGTTGTATAAACATGTGGGATCAGAGATAGAAGTACTTCCTCGAGTCCTGCTGATGGCGAAGACAAGGAGGTCGCTCTTGGAACTCCTGGCCTGCCTCGTGCAGCCACTTGTTAACAACTGCAATTCAATTTATATATAACAGAAAATGAAAATACAACTTATTACATACAAGTGATCATGTAAGAGGTATTGTATTATTCAATAGAATGGATTAGCTGGGATATATGTAAATGTACTGGTCTGTCTTCCTCCACACAAGCTCCTAGATGGTAACTGAAGATTCATACTACATTGATTACTTCACCAAGGATGACTTTAAGTGCTCTAATAAACAAAATATCAAACCATGCTGTTAAAGCTGTAACAGAAAATGATATTGTTTAATGCGCATAATGATTCATTGTTTGCCATAATAACAAATCTGTAAGAAGAACATTTTATTGTTAGAATAGAATAGTTTATTAATAAAAATATATATTATTATTGGCCCTGCTAAGTTTGTACTTATCAGCAGGCTCTTTACTACTAGTTTTTATTAACCATCAATACATTTACTATAAATTAGCGAATACAAAACTGTAATCATACAGAGTAAGTATAATGTATAAAGTATATCTTAAAATAATAATAACAAAAGTGGTCTGGATGGTATAGTAACCTTATAATACTGTATTTCTACATCTGAAAATTACTTGTATATATCCGCCTAAATAAACATAGGAATTAATCCACGACCTTGGCCAGGTACTTTCCTGTTTTAGTGGAGATTAGTGAAAGTTTCTTTTAATCAATCAATTGCTATAGGGTGAAGAGCTGTTTAAATTTTTAGCTACTTAGAGTTATGTTAAGTTTTAATATATATTTTATATTATATTCTTTTTCCCTAATTTGATGTACTTTCAGTGCTCAACCTTTGTTTATTAGTTTACATAGGAAAAAATGTTGCGTTCTTATGTTGAATATATCCATTTGTGACTTCAATACCAGTGCAATCAGGTTTTCTTTCTTCAATATTTTATAAAGTGGTGTTCTGGAATCTTATAAAAGGTAAAATGGTACAATTAACAACAAGTTAACTGTTTCCTGTCATTCCTTTTGTTTGGTCTGGCCGGGACGGGCCCAGGAAATTTGCCCCGTTTAACAGAATCAGAATCATCTTTATTTATAATCTTTGAGATTATAAATGGTGTCAAATTGTGCCTAACCTAAGTTTATTTATACATTATGTTGGATATGAAGTTAAGAGCTAAGTGGTCCTCTGGAAATATTCTTCCAGGGAGTAGAATGGGTGTTTTTTCAGCCACCCTTGCAGTGTTTTCTTGAGCGGTTTTCCCTTCTTCAGTCGTATCTCTTCTGAGAGGTGGTTATAGATTTTCCTTCCCATGTATGATATCCTCCCGTTTGTGCAGCCCCGAATGACATATATAACTGTTTCAGCTTTTTGTATTCAATACCACCCTTTTAAATACTAATGATTACTAATACAAACAATCATGCATTGTAAAATGATCTCCAACTATACACTGAAACACAACCGTTACTGACTGCCAACAACTCAAATAGACAAATGCAACAGTGACTATATACAAAATAACAATATTAAATATATAAATGAGTCACAATAATTAATTTAATAGACAGTAACAATGAATAACATGTAAATGATAAATTAAAAAAGTAATTGTTAAGGGGGCCAGATAAAAGCCGGCCGCCGCGCTCTGACTCCAGCCCGTTTAACACAGGAGAAATATTTAGTTTTTTAATTACCGCCTAACCGACCAAGGGCGGATCCAGGATTTTTGTAAGGGGGGGGCGGTCTGAGATTTTGGGAGATTTTTTTACACATATGATTCATGTTGGTAGTCAAAGCTCTGTAATTTGACATAAAATGTTGACATTGTACTAATGAAAAAAAGGGCTAAAGTGATAAATGAAAACAATGTAATAGTTCCAATAAACTGTATATAATCTGACAAAAGTTGTAAAAATACAAAATTTTATCTTTAAAGTACAAAATCGAGCCTTCTGTTTTTTTGGCTTGCAAATCTGTTAATGACTTTTTCGGGGCATACTTCGATGTCCCTGTGCACGTTTAGCAGAGCGAGTCCAGTCAACCTATCCCCTGACATCCTTGTTCTGATCCATGACTTCAATTTTCTCAGAGTTGAAAAAGATCGTTCTGCCGTTGCTGTTGGAAAAAAACAATAAGTTCTAACAGATTGGCAAAAAAAGGCTAAATGTTTCATAACAATGAAAAAATACTTTTTACTAACAACCACACGATTTAAGAAAATACTATTAGTTTTACTGGTTTTAGAAATTATCTGCTAATAAATAATTTTGAAAAAATTGTATAAACAAAAATTACTTACCTATTGAAATTGGAAGAGTAAGCAGAATTTGTACAAAAGCCCTTAGAAGAGGATAGCTGTTTTCATTTAATGCTTCAAAACATTTCATTGCTTTAGTTATAGTTTTAAATTCATTATAATTAGGTATGTTCTTGAGGGAGCATACTTCGTTCATAAGTTTCAGTAGCATCGTGTTTTTGTTCAATGATACTAAACTGCAATACTTCATACATATGGGCTCAAAACTAGATTTCATATCCACTATATTGTCCAAGTTTGTCGGAACGGTTAGGTTCAGCATATAACACTCCAGTGAATCGCTTGAAAATCTATCTGTCATATCTGCAATAATGTTATCCAGAATTGTTATGTATGCAGATTTTTTCCAATGTTGTATTGTACATTCCTGACTGTCACTGGACGTTGAGCAAGTAAATAGACCAAAAATAATATTGGTCTATTTACTTGCTGTCCCACAATTCTTGGAATACAAACTTCTATGCCCATAGACTCCATAGTCTTTTCAGCAGCGTTGAAAATCAGAGAAAAGAATTGATCAGGATTTTGCCTTTTATTCTGAAGTACTTTTATTGTGTGCATTACTTTGTCTCTTGCTGAACACAAGTCTATGGTTTCTGACTGAAGATATTTACTAAGAACACAGGTTGCATCCGTTATATCACTAAGACAATGCATAGTTATTATAAACTCACAAGTGGAGATAGAGCACAATAAGCAATTTGCTTTGCTTGCTGTTGAGCTATCATTCCATTTTGAGACAATTTTAAGTGCTTCGGCTATTTTTGTTAGGTCTTCTGTAAACTCAAAAATTGATTCATGCCGTTCTACCCAATGGGTCTCACAATATCCTCTCATTTGATGTCCCAGTACTTTTTTCAAAATAGAGTTCCGTTTGGCCGAGGAGGTGAAAAATCTAGAAATCTCTTTTACAGTGCCTACTGCATTTCTCACGCTTTGGACTTTATTGCACTTTGAAATAGCCAAATTCAATGCATGATTACTGCAGCCACATAAGGTGCTGTTTATGGCAATTTTTTTTATTTCTGTCACTGCTCCTCGCATGTCAGACATATTGACAGTGCATCCATCACAACCGATCCCTACACAGTTGTTCATGTTCAAACCAAGCTGTTGCATGAATTTCAGCACAGACTGTCCTAAAACCTCCCCGTGATAACAGGTTCAACTTCTTGATCAGAATAGTTCGTACCGTGGAGATCAACAAAACCTACAAAGTCTTCTCTTAACGTAAACTAAGGCTTAGCTGAGAAGTATGAGACGCATCTGTGGATTCGTAAAATATTATGCTATAATATTTAGCTTCTGATACTCGTTGAGTTATCACTTCCAAAATTTCATCAGAACAACATTTTATAAGGAAGTTAGCTGTTGTCTTGCTGATGTAAGTAGCGTTTGCTCCTGCAGACTTCAAATGATCTTCAAGCTGAACATCCCCGCTATATATTCTAAATCGCAAAAGTGCCCTGAAATTGCCGTCATTTTGTACTGGATCATCTCCAACTTCAATCAAACTGCCATCATCTCTATGTCCTCTAAGGGGTATGTTCTGCCTACCATGCAACAAAATAGTTTTAATTATTGGCACAAGCCTTGCACGATTCTGCATGGTTTGGGCCTTCCTATTTTCATTTAACAAATTAAGAATTTCTCTCTCAGGGTTTTCAAAAACAGATATAAAATGTTTGGCGTCAATTTCAGCATATTTGTGATATTGTGTCGCTGCGTGACTTTCTAAATCTCCGTCCTTGCCTGAGAGTTTAGCATATTTCTGTAGAGGTTCAGTAACTAATTTCTTTAAAGAAACTGTATGCTGTCCTCCAACTAACTTTTGATGGCATAGTACTGCACAAAATTTACAAAATAGCCCTTGCTTAGCTTCTGAAAAAACTAACCATGGATACTTCTTAGTATGGTCACTCATCTTAGACATGTTGTTAATGTGAGACCCGATGTCGAAAGAGCACATGTTTTCGGAGATACTAACTTGTGAGTTGGAGGATGATGGCGCCGATTGTGGTGGCAGCGACACGTCTTTAACCTCATGCTGGGTGGAAACCTCAACATTTGAAGAAGGAACTTCACTGTCTAACTTTGGTCTTTTAACAAGATAACGATCCATATTGCACAAAAATCTGTTAACACTCAAAAAGCTATCAAACACAAGCGATAGGGTACTTCACGATGGTCACGAACGTACGCAATGAATCAACTGAGTGGCCGTAGTAGGCGGTGTGGTGTAGGCCTATCGTTGGGGCGGGCGGACTAGGATGACTCATGCGCGCGCAACCCCCCCCCCCACCACTTCCGGTCATCACACACACTGTTACCACCTCCCCTCTACTCATACATGAATTAAAGCTACAATCTTAAGTACAAAATATATGTTTGAAATACCGACAGTACCAATTACGAGTAGTGTGGCTGATGAAAGCACCCTTTACTAACGAACAATATATTATTACTTTAAGCTTAAATCTTTTATAAACAAACAAAAATTAGAATTTGTGATCGCCGAGGGGGGGCGCGCACCCCTCGCGCCCCCCCCTCTGGATCCGCCCTTGTAACCGACGGTTATTTGAGAAAAATAAAGAAATAGCCCGAATATACGAGTCATTTGCTATTATTAGAGGTAAATAATTTAAACAATAATAATTTATATTTGTTACAAATTGACTTTTAAGAGAACGTTTTTCCTATTTAAACCTATGTATAATTGACTAATTGAAATGACTAGTTAAAACGTTATTTACTATGATACAAAATATAATTTTTGCATCCTTAGAATCTTTATTATTTTTAGTACGGGGAGACTTCGATTTAAAAAAAATAATAATTTGTTTAGTCGTTATTTTAGGCAATTCTAAAAAATGTTTGCATGTAGACGTAACTCATCAGGTGGTAGAAGTTCAGAGATGTC
Source organism: Stictocephala bisonia (assembly GCA_035578905.1). Lineage (NCBI taxonomy): Eukaryota > Metazoa > Arthropoda > Insecta > Hemiptera > Membracidae > Stictocephala > Stictocephala bisonia. The sequence continues at coordinate 2,020 of JAQJVL010002635.1, read as the reverse complement.
CTCACAGAGCGCTGCACCTTCGTTTGTAGTCTGCACTCTGCAGTCCTGTCCTCCTGTCTATTCCACGCGAGGAGTCAGACTGTTATTGATATATTTTAAAACATATTGCTTGATTTCTGTCTTATGTGATACATTTTCCATGAACATAATAATTAATTGTGTTTAAATCTAGTACTATATTTTATTAGTTTGTGTACGTGGTTAGTTTATAGTTTTTTTTGTTTTTTTTCTTGTTATAATAGTTAATAGTTTTGTGGATTTTTTAAAGCCATGCAAGATAAAAAACATTTAAGGACTATCCACGAAAAGGAAGAAGAGGAGACTTAGGATTGGTCTCAAGCGACACCAAGAAGAACAGAGGTAAGTTAGTTCAAAAATATAGCTATATAATTTGTATTATATACATCATGTTTGATACTTAAATAACTTTCTAAATCATTCATTGCCAATTAGACAATGTACAACATCTTAACGGGCCTTCGTCTTGTTTTATAAAATAATACACATAGAAACTAAGATACAATAAACTTCAATCTAATTATTTACTCTTTTTATTATATATTTAATCTTTTACACAAAATTAATGTCAAAAAAATTTTTAAGAACAGTATCATAAATATTTGAAACAAGAAGAAAAAATTGTATTTACTAAAATTGATCATAACTACTAATTAGTAAGTAACTTAATTGGGTGGTAAGGAATATTATCGTGGCATATTGAGAAAAAGTAAAGATATAGTTCTCTATAGTAAAAAATATTTCCTTATGTGCATCGTTTTTTTATTAAGTAGTATAAATGTAATAATATACATTTGAATCATATAGTTTTTCAATGTAGAAAGTAGCATGATCATTATTATTGTTATATATTATTACAATATTAGTTTCTTTTTAAATATTAAAGTAAAAATAAAACAGTGCCTAGAAGTTATTTTGCTTAATTTTCTACTTGTAATTTATGAGGCTGGCGGATTACTATATAACAATTCTTTGTGTTAGTATATGTTACAATTGTAATTGACAAAACTTATTCCCAGATTATTAAAATTTGAAATTAATAATTAGGCTAAAATGTCTGTGGTGCTAGGGAAGTTAAAATTATTAATAATGTTACATGTGTAGGAATATGAGAATTTTTATCTGGAGGTGTATATGTACCGTTGTATAACATAAACTGTGTGAATCCTGGCATCGCAAACAACATATAGCGACAGACTTTCACAGATTTACAACCCATGCCGGATGTACGAAACAAAGCCAAGAGAGTAGTGCGGCGGCATCCTAAAGATTCCAGTCACAAGTGTTACTAGCCTTGACCAACTTATCGTGAGTGAGGTTCGATTATGTTTTGAAACAGTTTAGACTACGAACTTGTAGTTACTGTCCCTGCAACCAATAAAGATTTGTTCTGAGTCTATTACTGACCATTTTTCTTATAAAACATATTAATAATCAAGATATCGCGATTTTAATTATATCACCAAAGAAGATGGGTTTCTCTAGATTTTTGATCTTTTAATTAGTTACTGAGTGATATAGTGATCACAGAAAATAAGAGTCAAACCATGAGTATAGTGTGCTCAAACACTGTGCTCTGAAAAACAGGAAAACGTGTTACAAAATACAGAAATCGTTAGATTGATGAATTATAGCAGACGAGCCATAAGACGTAAATAAGTGAGCTACCTATACATGAATGCAAAATTAAATGTTCGTTGCAATGAAATAAGTCAGTTAGACTTTCGAATTTGTATCTGTAGTTTTACTATAATTGTTTTTGTAAACCTTTGCACGGACAAAACGTCCAACTTGATTTCAGAGTCCCATTGGGGCGCTGAAGATAATAGCACTTTAAACAGTTGTTAATAGAGATAAGGGCACTAAACAAGTATTGGTATAAAGAGTAAGACATAGTGAATAAGTTGTCACTGATAGAGATACATTTTTATCAACATTTATATTATAGCCTAATACATAATGAAAATATAGTTTTTTTAATATAGACTACTTTAACTTCATA